>PVIA01004463.1:111640-137761 GCA_004024845.1 Tonatia bakeri
CAGGGCAGCTTTGCAGCTAATCCATGGCATGGTCATTTAACATACCTATAGCCCTGGGCCGGTTGCTTGAATATGCTAAATAGCTATGGCCATGCTCTGGGCCAGGGGGATGGAAAGGGACACCTCCCCAAGATGTGACTGGGGGCCAGGTCCCCTGAGTTACAGCACTTGCGTGGGAGCTCGGAGGAGATTGGTTCCAGGACATGAGGTGACACTTGCCCAGAACCATGATGGTGACCAGAAAAGCTGGAAAGGACAGCAGATTGAGGGCAAGTGTGGCCGAGTGTGGGAGGAGTCGGAAATGGGGCTGCAGAGGAAGACTGGCATGGGAATTTAAACCCAGACACAGCAGCCATAGAAGAGAGAACCGCGCAGATTTGGCTGAGCAGGGACTCCCGTGGTCCTGGGGAAGAGAGGACCATGTGGCTGGAGTGGTGGAGAGAGGACCATATGGCTGGAGCAGTGGAGAGAGGACCACGCACCTTTGCCAGAGTGGGGACCCCCACAGCAGTAGTAGGGGGAACCATCACCCAGCTTTAGCAGAGATTCCGGTGACACAGCTGATGGTGCTGAGAATCGAGAGAGGCCTACTAGCCAAGCACGGATTACTGGGAATAACCAGACATTGCCTGAGACTGGACTTCTATTTCCTTTCCTGAGATACAGTACCCCAGACTGGGCAACGGGGAAGGAAGGACTGTGTGCATTTGTGGGTGTTTTAAGGGACTTTAAAATTTTGATAAAGACATTAGGTCACTATCTTAAGTTTGTATAGCACTAAATAAACGTTTCCTTTCCTTTTTACGAATCTCTGGCATTGAGAGATATCTTTCCTTTAAGGCAGCGGACAAGATGGACCTGAGTCTCTTTCCGTAAGAGTATTGTTGTTCCAGGCCCCCTTGTTTTGTTCTGTAACAAGAAGACATACCAAAAAGTAAAAACCACAATTTGAAGAGACAAAACAAGTGCCAAAACAAGCCAAGGCACATATACTAGAATTAGAAGTTAAGGAATTTTTTAAAATTATGGTAACCATGTAATGGGGTATCTCCCCTACCCCAGAAAATGGGGAGGGTGGAGAAGCACTGAAGACAGTTCATGTGTGTGTCGCCCCAGCAACTGGGATGATGCACCATAACACAAAAAAAAAGGCATGCAACACTGGCACAAAAAACCAGGAAGGTGATTGGATGGGAGGGGCATACTCTCTCATCCACTTGTGCCCTGTGGGGGATTATGGGGGTCTTTAAATGGTCAAGCACGTACAAACAGTGTTTTCACTCCCCCATCCCCTGGCTGGTAGATCTGCATCTGTGGGCTGAGTTTTCTAGAGCCAAGGACCCAGATGGAGGGATTACAAGTGCCCCCTGCCATAGCATTCCAGGACTTGCCTGTCTGGGAGCCATCAGGTTTTGGGTAAGAGGGCAGAGAGAAGGATCTCAGGAGAAGGGCAGGGGGGAAGCCAGGGCAGGAGCTTGGGCAGGCTCAGCTGGTGGACTCAGAGATGCTTGGGGCACCATGTCCCACAGCTCTCCTCCAGGAGGAAAGCCAGGTGGCTGCCCACAACCAGTGGTCCTGCCTCTGGTGAGAGACCAGCAAGCCCCGTGCCCTGCCCCCAAGCAGGGAGCCAAAGCAGCTGCCACTGACTGGTGGCCCGCACCTCAGGTGCCGGCACAGCAAGCCCCACACCCTTCCCTCAGGTGGGCTAGTACAGCCAGGGAAGTCCAGGCCCCAGGTCCCTCCCTGAGCGCTTCAGGCCTGACCTGGAGCACTATAGGTACTGCAAGCAAGGCTGGTGAGAAGGGGGCAATGGGGTGGGGAGAAGAGATTAGGACTGGCAGGTCCCGGGAGAAGGCTCAGAAACAAGCAAAGTGCTCCTCCCCCATGTGCAGAGCAATGGGAAACTGCTGTGGCAGCCACCACCAGCAGCTTGCTTGCTCCTCTGGTAGCACCAAGAAATCATATATATATATATATATATGACTATAGATATAAATTCCATTTTCTTTCCACTGGACTCTGTCTCTAGAGTTACTGCCTGTAGGTGGCAGGCAGTAGGACCCCACTGGTTATTCAGTTACAACTATGCTAAGGGATCCATAGAAAATAGTAAGAGCATGTAAGAACAGGTGGGCAATGTAAGCAGAGAGGTGAAAATCCTAAGAAAGAAGTAAAGAAGAAATGCTAGATTACACTGTAACAAGTAAAGAATGCCTTTGATGGACTCATTAGAAGACTGAACCTGGGTGAGGAAAGAATCTCTCAGCTACAGAATATATTGAGTCCTTGAATACTAAAAAAGCGAAGAGAACAATGACTGAAAAAAAAATAGAACAGAAAACCCAAGAATTGTGGGACAAGTATAACAGGTGTAACATACACTTAATGGGAATATTAAAAGGAGAAGAAAGATATAAAGTAACAGAATAAACATTTGAAACAATAATGGCTGAGAAATTCCCCAAATTCCCAAACCACAGATCCACGAAGCTCAGAGAAAACCATGCCAGATAAAGGCCAGAAGAACAGCACCCAGGCTGTTCATGTCATTTTCAGACTACCGAAAAAAAAAGAAAAAAAAAGATAAGAAAAAGTCATTAAAGAAGAAAAAAACTCTTACCCCAATATAAAAACTCTTATATCAGAATAAAGAATCACATCCAGCTTCTCAGAAACCATGCGAAGAAGAAGAAAATGGAGTGAAATATTTAAAATGCTTAGAGAAAAATAAAACAACCCAGAATTCTGCATCTGTGAAATTATCTTTCAAAAAAAGAGAAATAAAAATAGTTTCAAAAAGACAAAAATAGGGAATTTGTTACCAGTGGACCTACCTAACAAGAAATGATTTTAAAAGTTCTTAAGTGAAAAGAAAAATAACATAGGTCAAAAGTTCAGATCTACATAAAGAAATAACATAAAAAGGAATATACACATAAAGGTAAAATAAAAACATTTACTTTTCTAATTTTTAATTCATATAATTTAATCAGATTAATAACACCAACAATGCATTCAACTATGTAGCTTATGTATGCATGTACATACATACACACACATGGATGTGTGTATATATATGCTTATATATCAGTGAAAAGTTGACAGAAATGATAAATGGGAAGGAGGAATTAGGATTATTTTGTTATTATAAGGTACATGTACTATCTGTGAAGTGGTATAGTGTTTTTTGAAAGTGGATTCGGTTAAGTGGAAATGCATATTGCAAATTCTAGGGCAGTCACTAAAAAGGTAAAAAAAAGAAATACAACCAATTTGCTAAGAAAAAAGAAAAAATAATATAAAATGCTCAATTAATACAATGAAAGGCAGAAAAAGACAGAAGACAAAAACTAGAACAAAGAACAGAGGTAACAAATAGAAAACAATAACAAACATAATGGATAATAATCCAGCTATATCTACGATGATTCTGAATATCAAGGGTCGAAATGCACCAATTAAAAGACAGATTGTAAGCACAAATAAAAAAAAAAAATAAGACCCAACTATATGTTGGTTACAAGAAACCCACTTTAAATATAAAGATTCATGTATTGCACATTAAAAGTAATAATGAAGAACATACCATGCTAACACTAATTAAAAGATAAAAAGTGCATTACATTATAATAAAGGGGTCAATTCTCCAAGAAGTCAAACAATCTTTATTATTTATGAGTCTTAGGCAAAGAGCATTGGACTATGTAAGGAAAATGACTACTAAAATTACAAAGAGAAGTAAGAGAATCCTCTAACATGGTTGGCAATTTCAACACTCCACAGTTAGAACTAAACAGATCTGGCAGGCAGAAAATCAGAGGGGACACAGTTGAACTCAACATCATCATTAATCTGCCGGATATAACTGACATCTATACACTCCATCAAACAACAGCAGAACACACATTCCTCTCAAGTTTACATGGAACAGTCACAACACAGACCACATTCTGGACCATAAAACACACCTTAACATATCTGACAGAATAGAAATCATACAATGTCTGTTTTCAGATCACAATGGAATTAAACTAGAAATCATTAACAGAAAGCTAAATGGAAACCCTACAAGGGATCTGTGTGTGTGTGTTAAGAAGCAAGTTCATTCTTCTGCAGACCACAGAGAGACAAAGTTTAAGATTAAGCAAGTATTATGACTAGAAATGTGCTTTGAGAAAATAGGGCTGCTACCCATGGATAGTACCAGAAGAGATAGGTAACAGATCTATGAGAACAATTAAACAAGAGACCCAGGTAGGAGGTAAAAAGAACCTGAAATAGCGGTACAAATGGAGCAGAGCTGATGCGAGAAAACTACATAAAATGACTCCCTAATTTGTATTTAAAAACATAAAATGTATATCCTCAATCTGTCTATTCTTAACCTTCTTTAGTCTATCACTAACATTACTCAACTTAGAATACCGCAAATGATTCATTCCTGCCTTCATCTTCACTCCACTATCAGAGCAGACAGAATTATCTTTCTAGATATGATACCCCTGCTCACTACCCTCTAACGGCCTCCCATTGCAACTGGAAGGAAATCCACACTCCCTACTGCGGTCTGTCGGGCTGCTTGTCTGGCATCTGACCTCCTCTCAATTTCCCTATTTAAATCACTCTCCTCCAGCCATAACCGCCTTCCCGTTGTTCCTCTAAATACTGAGCTTATGCATATTTTAACTGAGGGACTTTGCACCAGCTATTTCCGCTACCTGGTATGTTCTTCCCCTAGATCTTCACATGACTGGCTTTAAAAATTTTTGCATGTATCACTTCAAATGTCATCTTCTCAGAGATGCCTTTTTTGATCACTATTCCTAAAGCAGCCATTACCCCTAGCTGTTCTATTACTTGTCTTTATTTCTTCACAGCAATTACCACCCTCTGCAATTGCCCTCCTTATCTATACATATGTATTGCGTCGCCCCACCACCAACCCCCTCCCTACACTAAAATGGACATCCTGTGATAGCAGGACCATGTCTGCCTTATGCATCACTCTGTCCCTGCAATGCAAAGGATCCGCCTGGAACAGAGTAGACAATCAATAAATAGACACTGTGTAATGATCACTGAGCTGTACTTCCTTTTTTCTCCTATTGCATCATGAGCTGCCTTACATACTGGATTGAAAACCATGGATTCTAGATCACGTAGTGCTTTATAAAGACTGTATTACCTAAAGCAGTAAAATTATTCAAGGTATGCAGCTTTTATGATTAGGCAATTTAGTGGCTTTAAAATAAGAATGACAGTCATACCTGAACAAGCTAAGTTACCTGCCACAAAATACACAGTGAGATGACAAGGAAACTTACTCTAAATGCAGGGAGGCCCATAGGAGAGCTTTCTGGGAGAAAAGTTATGCAGCCTTCCCCACCTATGAAATGAGTACAAGGCTTCCTGTCTGCCTTCTTTGAATCTCGGTTTTGCTAACTTAATTAAAATGTACCATTGGAAATAAATTATAAGGAAAACAATTAGCCATATATGTGATACATATATATATGTATATATATATATGTGATACATATATATATGTATATATGTATATATATACACACACACATTTTTATAAGAAAAATGCACAGAATATATGAACCCAAATAGTTATAAGAATACAGGTTCCAAGGAAGAGTTTCTAACACAGCAAAGCAAAAATGTTTGAACTAAGTAACCAAGATGCCGAATAGGCCTCCAGTGCCACTTCCTCCTTGGTCTGGCTATCAGAGTTTTATTTTCCTTTTCTTGTTGGCTATTTTTTTTTAACCAACCTGCCCATGTGGCCTCTGAGTGTGTCCATTTCCATCTAATAACAGTGGAGAGATGGATTATCATCCTTATTAGCCACTTCAGGCTGGAGTTGTCAAGTTTTCTAAGATAACTGCCTCACGTTTTTAAAAAAGGGATACCTTTACTGCTTGGCTAGCAATATATACCTCGCATTTTGTTTTTAGAGGCTCATTTTATTGCCATTGATTTCCTAGCGACTTAAATGACTGATGAGGAAATTTATCCTTTTTGTTTATTCAACAAGCATTAACTGAGCACCTCCTGTGCACCAACACGACGGCATTCTACTTTCTGAGACTGATACTGGAGACGCCAAGCACTACTCCCGCACCTCTGAGGGTAGCTGTCCTATAACTGGTTACTCCTGGTGACTGGATAACTCATACCCATCAAAATGATACCATACCTCCCACCCCCATCGACTATTGCCAATTTTCTAATATTTGGTTGTACTCATGATTCCTCTGAATTATTTTCATTTTAAAACAAATTTCATGTGTTAAATATGTAGAATAACCTTAATAGTAGTCCATGTCATCTGATTATCTGTGCTTAGATCTGGAAAGAGAGGGATATCAGAAAGACAGATGCCTTGACACTGTAATAGATCTGGCAGGAGTTGAACTAAGGGTAGGCAGATGGGCAAAGCTACATAAGGACTCAGAAGGTACCAGAGATATATGACTCTGCACGTACCAGGCTCATCCTAGACCCCCACGGTTAAGTCAAATTTACTAACATGTACGCGATTGTTTACAGTTTAAAGTGTGAACGTATCTCATTTATAACTATGACAACATATATTCATTCATCTATAGAAATACTGCAAGGTGATTACTATCATCCCCTTTTTACAGAGCAGTACACAGAGGAGAAAGACATTCATTGAAAGTAATTTACCCGAGATTACAGCATCTGTTGCTAGAACTTATTTGAGGCTCTTGCTACACAAATTCCATGTACTTCTTACTACTCAACCCAGAAAGATGAAGTCAATGTACAAAAAGTTATGGATACTGACTGTATGCTAAATAAGAAACTACTTTTTCACACGGTAAATACTGAGCAGACTGAGAGAAGAGGCTGTTTGCAGATCTCAGTGGCTTCAAGGTGAACAGAAATAAGGAGGGTAAAAATAATAGTTGTCATTTTAAAAAGTAATTTGGTTAGAAAGGAATTCAAAGGTGTAAAGCAAGAGGTAAATCTTTCTAGCAATACCAATATTATGAATACATAACATAACCTTAATCATAGCATATGACTCCAAATAATTATTGAAAATTGAAAAATGATTAAATATTATTTTAAGAGTATCATTATAAATACAATTATTTATTTTGAAAAAGGATACACAGAAATCTATATTTTAAGAACAGAAAATGACAATTATCATCAAAACTTGGACAAAATAACTTTGTTATTAACACAAGGCTCCTCTATGGATGTTACATTTTGCTAAAATACAAAAAGGAAACACTAATTTGAATTACTGAAAGTAATTTACACGTTCTACATACGTCCTTGTGACATCCTGGTCAATCATTGATCGAAGTTCTTTATCTTGGAAAAATTTGTTCCAAAGGCTCTGAAATAAGGAGAACAATCTATTTAAAATATTCCCATACCTGTGCTTGACTTTTATTATCTCAGTTTAATAATTTCAATGATAATATTTATCCTTCTCTGAGCTATTTCACATTGCAGATAGGAAACCTGAAACTGGAGTAATTTTTATTAAAATTTAGTTTCCTCTCTGAAATACATCCTTATTCTAACATTTATTTTCCCAGTGATGTTAACTGTGTATGTTTGAATTTTTTCCGTATGTAAAGTGAGTGGTACTTTTGCTGTTATACACGGCTACTGCTCTCTGCAACAACAAAAAGGTCTGCTTGGATTAGAGCAGGGCCACGGCCCAGCTGGTCCCAGCGACCTGACCTGAATTCCCAATACTCTAAGAAAGATATGTAATGTTTTCTACAAAGCTTGGTCTTCTAATCGAATAGATTTTTATGTACTTTTCAAAATGTGAATTTAAGTAAAGCTTAAAAATTTACTCAACAATATTTTATGCTGCTACACCACAGACTGTATTATAATCATTATATGTATCAGAATAAAGAACTGTTAATATTACATATTAACTGGAAATTTTTTCTGGTAGCAGGGGAACTAGGATCTAGAGCAGTACTTAAAGAGGTTACACAACACCTGTAAAGTAGTCATTATTCCTATTCTTTCTGAGAATATGAGTGAAGATAGACCCACTCTTCTTCCTGATCTTTGAAAAAGTTCTTCATGGACTCACTACAAGTGGTTTCCTTTCTTCTTGTGAGTTAGTCTGACCAAGTGAACCCTTCTCTGTTTTCATCATAAAGGGAGGTTGTCCTCCCTGCTCCCTACACTGCAACCCTTGATAAAACAGTTCCATCCTCTTCTTACACTTTTCTCTTTTCCCCTTAGCTGTTACAGATTCCCTCAGGACTTCTTTGTAGTTCACTCCCTGGAAATAGAGCATGCACTTCCTACAACATGGTATGTCCATAGCAGGAAATAGTTTCCATCAGGTTTTAGGTGGGATTACATGTGGGGTTAAAAAAAATAGCTACTTTTATGGTGACTGGTAACCAGCTGACAAATGTATTAAAGACAAACTTTACCCCTTCATCCTGGGAAAGGGGATTATTGATCATCAAGTCCTGCTGGCCCACGACCTTCCTTGGGTTGGTGATGTGCTGGTAAAGAAAGAAAGAAAACACACAAAGATCAGAGGCCACTGGACTTGAAAGCATACATTTGAAAACAATTATGTTAATTAAAGTACAACTCACTATTTCTTTGATGTTGCTATACCATGCTCTTAATTCTTTACTTTTACTTATCCACTGACTTTTATCTTGAGGAAGAACACAAAGGAATAGCTGTCAAGAGAAAAAAAGAAACTTCTGTAAAAATCATAAGAAGTAAATGTGAAACTATGCCAACCAGAATCACCTGAAAATTGAGGTATTCACATTGCTGGTATTTCCTATTCCTATCATTACAATTCTTGATAAATTACACTTGGAGATACGTAAGAAACATTTATTTGGACAATTCAAAATGTGAGCAAAGGCCAAAACAAAAAACAAACCTAAGATCCCAAAAGCCGCACCACAAAATGTAATCAACCTTCTTTTCTGATTTATATTAAAAATGAACAAAAAATTCATTGAGGTTCAAGTACAATTTTGACTTTACAGTCCTGAATTGCTATGCTAGTGAAGTGGAGAAGTACCATTTTGGGGGAAAGAGAGGACATTAACAGGCATAAGGTCCAATGAGTAATTTCAAGGTTAAGATTTGTCTTCAATGAAGCAGGTGAAGGACAGAAGAGCAATCTGAGGACACAGCCTGAGAAGCGAAGTCATTCCATTACAGCAGAAAATTTAATTTACAACTAGCAATCTGCTTATGAAAATAACAAGCATTCTTAAAAAGACAAATCTGATTTAATTTCATTTTATACAACATTAAAATAAATCTGCATTTGAGTTTATTTTCAGCAAATGAAGGGTACTAAAAGTTAAACAACAAAGAATGGGGGGGGAGGCACAAATATTTGTGTACAAATTTCCATCAGTAGGTCTCCTGCCTTTACTGCCTGCATCTAACAGAAGAAAAATGTATTTTAATTATTAAATCTAAATTATTAAATCTCAAACTGTCTAATACATCATGTTTTCTTACTGTCTTCACTAGCATACTCTGGATGCTCAAAGCTTGCAAATCTACCCTAGAAAATTTTCAACAGAAATCATTTTAGAAATGAGACAAACCTAAATTGATTCATTTTAAGAGAAAGAGGGACAGTATTTCCAAGCAATTAAAAAGATAATTGCAGATTATTACTAGTTGTGCTAACCAATGGCCCTTTCTCTTGGAAAGACATTGACCTAATTTCCTTCCACTTCTTGCTGCCCTACAGTTCGTGTTCATAGTAAAAGAGACATAAAAATTCTTTTCTGCCTGCTATTTATGAAGAAAAAAGGGAAGGTGACTAAACGACCGCACGAGATATGATAGGAACCTGAAAGTCAGTCCCCTCTGCTCCCGCCCAGCATCTGGGATCCCTGCAAAGCCTGTGGGGCATGTGAAGGTGTTGCTCTGAATTCTGGCAGCATCACGTGAGACGAAAAGACAGTTATTTCAAAGGGCTCCTTTACCACTGCCGGTTGCTCAGAATTAAGGTGCTTCAACCTCATCAGTAAACATCCTATAAAAGATAAATATGGATGGATGGCCAAAAAATCGAGAGTCAAGTCTCTTGGAAAATGCAGTGACCCCCTGCATGGGTGGCCTCCCAGGGTATCAGGTAATATGCTGATATACTGCAACCACAAACTGTAAATAAATATTTTCTTCTTACCTTCCAGCAAATGCTGCGGAACCTGCTGCTTCTCAGCTGCCCATTAATCCCCTTCTGCCTTATTGTTGCCAAGTAATTGTTGTTTACAAATAGTTCCTCCCATTCTTTCCTATATGCAAGAAACCAAAGCATGGGGATCCTTTTGTTAAAATTCTGCTTCTTGGAGGGAAGTGCTACAGGAAATTAATTTAAAATAAGTCTAAGAAATGCAACTTTTAAAACGTATAAATTTAGTTGTGCACTGTTTCTGAATGCATGACTGTCTTTTTGGACAGAGTTCTTCTGTAGATTTAATGAATATGTAGATCGCTATAATTATGCCAGCTACTGAAATACATAATGTCTATGGAGGCTATTCCATTCCCTCTAAAATGTTGATAGTGCAGTTCAGTGAATAGACAAGATAAAAATTGAATATTAATACAAGTTTATGACTGCTTTAGCCATTGACAAAGACATCCATGCTCCAAAAACACACAATGAAAAAAGTGTATAGTTGGTTTTGCTGGATCTGCACATGAAATATCTGTTTAAATGAGCCCATTTCTCTAATGTCAGACTGGGCAGGTAAATATAACAGAAGACTACTTTCTTTAACTTTTAGTGCTATTTACTGTTAAAATCTCTGCAACTTCTTTCTACATGATCAGTTTTAAAATTTTAACAGGTGCAGGCAAATTTGAAAAAAAAAATCAAAAAATTAAAAAGCCTCACTGTAAAAACTGTTACAGGCAAGCTTGAGTACCTTGCAGTACCTATGGCTGAGTAGATAAACAACTGAAATATGCCTCCCAGGCACGCAGACACCAGGGGCCTAACACCTGTGCCTCATTAATATACAAGTAAATCTGCTCTACTGGGAAACAATTGGAAATTAATTGTCCCAAACCATTTACTGAGTTTGAATAAAGGAAGTAGACTTACATTCCTGGCATCCTGCACCAAACTAAACATCAAGAATCATTTGTCAACAGTTGAGGCAACTGAGTACAGCTTTATTAAATTTCTTTTCAGATATCACAATGCTGCAAGAGACACATAATTTCAAATTTTTAAATCAAAGCTAAAAGCCCAGCTATCTCTTCAGAGATTTTAGAAAAAGAAAGCCCCTAAAACCTCAATCATTCTTCCACATACACATGCAGCTGTCACTGACCAGACCCTGCTCCTTCTGAGAAAGGACAGCCTTCCACCCTATGCCGTCTGAGGCAGGGCAACGTAACCAACTGTATACCTGCAGCTCAAAAACCAGGCTGTGGCGCCAGCTGCATCTTCTCCACAGCGCTCCAGAAAAGGGACCAAGACAATGGCGTGGAGTCCCCTACTGTCACAAGCAGGACAACCTCCAGCCTCAGTCCTGGGGCATGATCCCAAGTCCCACAAAGCCTTTGTCAGTAGGGCCTTCTCGATCAGGACCTGAGAGGGGCACTCACTCCAGAAATACCTTCCCACCACCGCTCTGCGTACACTTCCTACTCTCATCGCTGCATTTGTAAGAGAAATGATATTTCATGTATTTTAATTTGCACTTGTATCGTTAATGAAACTGAACATTTTTTATGCTTTTGGATCATTATCTTTTTCCTTTTAAAAAAAAAAACTTCCTTTCCTGTCTTTTGCCTATGCTAAGCAGTAAGGATAGTGGTTGAGAAAACAGACATCAGAACCACACTGCGGGGTCAGAAAGGCAGCCATGCATTCAGAAACAGTACACAGCTTACTGGCTACTTCACTAGATGTGTGAGCACAAGCAAGTTACTTAACCTCACTGAGCCTCTGTTTTATCACCTATAAAATGTAACAATAATGACAGCATCTCCCTCCAAGGATTACTATGATGATAAAAATATATGACAGGGCCTCAGAAGGGTGCCCAGCATATCATAACATTAGAAAATTGATATTATTAATATTACAATAATGCTTTTATTATACTATGCCTTATCATTGGTCCAAAAGAGAGGTTTTTCATACATTGAAGACATTGCACCTTTGCCTGCCATATATATGTATGTATTTTTAACCCAATCATCTTTATTCTTCTACACCCTGAAGCTTAATTTGTATTAATTTATAATATAAACCTAACATTAATTTCTCTTGATCTTTCCATTGTTTTCATGCTTAAGTAGTTCTTAGCTGCTCCAAGTTCAAGGAAATATTCACTGTAACCTTAGAGTCTTAAAAATTACTTTAGTCTGTTTGTATTACCTATAGTATTTAAAATACATTACCCATTTCCCAACAATTTCATATATACTATCCATCTCTCTCACTGTTCAGGTTTTGTTTTTACCCAGTTTTTAGTGACACTCAAAGACGAGATCAGCAGTGAGTACACAGAACGTTACAGGAGTTCATCTCAGAAACTGCGTGTTTACATAGCTTGTGGTCTTTGAACAAAATGCACAGATTTCAAATGTATTTTAAATCCAAGAGGAATCAGAATTTGTGAGAGATGATGCAGTTCCACGGTCTGAAAACACTGATACGTCCCAGATCAGAGATGGAAGGATGAGGCAATGACTCCGCAGCCTCTTGCAAAATCAGCTTCTATTCACAGGTATTGTGAAAGTAGACCCAACTGGTGGCTAGACTCACTGCCATCTTGTGAAGTTCAGCAGCCTTTTAAGGTCAAGTTACATACTACTTATGTAATGAAGGATAATCATTTGTTAGCTTCCGTGAGATCCTGTGCCTTGATTTACAGTGCTGGTAACGAGAAAAGGAGACTGAGGCACATGAAATGGAAACACTATCTCTGAAATTCACAATCATTTAAATTTATTCATGGCTACTCATAGTTCCAACTAGGGTATAACATCTCCAACTGATGAAAAGCTCTAATGACAGAGCAACATAAAGACCATAAGATAACCTATTGACTGTCTCTCTCTTCTATGGAACAGTGTTTTGTTAATAAACTGTGATACCAAATATATGTAACAAACATATAGTGCCTACTATGTGCTTATGACTCAGAGATATTTTTTAAAAAGCATAAAGATAAGGGAGTAGATGTATGTGCAAACCGATAACAATATGATTAAGGTATAGTAGTCTGGTAATACAGAGGAGGGAGAAATAGTTTTATACCTAAATATTAAAACTCAGTAAAGAAAATAACAACTAGCAGGATTGTGAGCACTGAAATGCTACATCTAAGAACTGAGCTGTCATTGGTTCATCGGACCCCAAAGGGTAGAATGTTGAAAAGTTTAGCCCTTTGGGGGGAGTGAGCTGTTGAATTTGGAAGAAAACACGGGGAAAGGACAGTAAGTACTGAGGAGCCAGCGGTAAAATTTTCAGTTTAATTAACAAAAAATAAAGAAAAGGTAGTTGCTAAAGTTTGTCTTATATTTAAAAAAAATATATAGAGTACCTGTAACAGCAAAAAACAAACAAAAAAAAAGGCAATAAGGCTATTAAAATGCCTAAAAATTCATGTCATAACACATATGATTTTAGATATATCACTTTTAACCTCTAAACAACACTCCCAGGGTGTTTATTTTTAATCCTCTTTATAAGTGAAGAAACTAAGGCTCAGAAAAAGTAAATATGTTGCCAAGAGAAAAAAAGAAATGAGAAGTAGCTTAAGCATCTTCCCAGAATAACCAGGAAGACAACACTACAGGGGGACGGGAGACTCCAGACATCGAAGACAAAAACTGCCCCTGGCAACAAGGCCAGATGTAAGTGTGCCCTTATACTTTCTTCCTTAAATTTTTAGTTTTTGAACATCAAGTCCAAGGGTATAGAGAAAAATTTTACCAGTTGGACTGGGAAGGTAAGGCAACAGCTGCTGTGAATGGCTAAGGACTTCAACGCACATTTAAATGTGTAAATGCCTCAGATGGAATAGATGAGACTTGGGCTTTGGGGACTTTCTTGACATAGCACTAGTGCCATCTAGTGGCAATTGCTCTGCCTTGCAGGCACTGGGTCCCTGAAAACAACCAGCATCTCAGCAGAGAGAGGCAGCAATGGTTTCATTTCTCAAGCCAATGTTAACGTATTAGTGGTGGATGCCTTGGAAATGCTGTGTTGAGAAGGATTCTAAGCCTACTTCTCTGCTCCTACGAAAACATTGTCACTAATTTAAAATGTTGGCCATGAGCACTGCAATCATTTCTAAGTAAGTGAAATCAACTTTTCAGCAGCAGCAACTGATGCCTTCCTGCTAAGACCTACTCAGGTAGTTAAGCCTCCTACAATAGTTTAAAAACAGCAACATGGAAATTAACTAGAATATGCAGAGATTAAATACAGCTGATGATCATAAGGAACTATCTAGTTCTAACTATGTCTTTTAGAGTGGTATTTTCCAAGCTTATGAACATTAGTATGAAACTAGTTGAAACCTTCTAAATATAATTGCTTAAATATTTGTGTGACCTAAATAATGCAAAGTGACAATTTCTGTGGCAATACCGGACTAGAAAATGTCTGAATCGTCCCAAATGATGATACATTAGGGAAAACATTTTATAATGTTTCCTATAATGTATATTTAATATGACAGCTTCTACTCCATTTTCAGGCATTATTTAGACAGGTGTGAATATCTCTATAGGCCTAAAACTTACTCCAGTATTCTGGAAAACTTAAGAAATCCAAACAACTACAGTAATCAAAAAAGAGCTCAGAGACTACATAGAGTCTAATTCTTAGAATCTTCAATATGCACTTGGTTTAGGGAAGCTAGCTGCTTCTGTTTTTACTGATAATGAAAGCTGCTGAAAGCAGAGATGAAAGCTTCTTCTCTGGAGAAGCTCAACAAATCACAGAATATGGGAAAGGAGAGAGGGAGAATGCAGGTTTCTGGCTGTCAGGGAAGTGTCCCACGGGCAGGGGCGCTGGGGGAGTTCTCAGAGACGACCGTGCAGTTTACAAGCTTGGATGGTCAACCACGATCATCTCATTTTTGAGGTCTGACTAAAACCACAGTGAAACCAAAGGCCAGGGCAGGGTGAAGGTGATCCTGAGGCAGGACAAACTCAGAGTCAGATGGCGAGAACACTTGAAGGTGAGGAAGCACAAGGTAAAAAAAGTGAACCTGATGCAAAAAGGTTTATACATTTTTATAATCCTAAAGTACATGCGAATATTTGAAAGACTACCCTATTATTATCATATTTCCTTTATCAAATGCAGGGTGAAAGGAAATAATAAATTTTTAATCTGTTTCTAATCTGTCTAGAAACACAGTGGAAGATTTCCATTAAAGAAGGACTATAGCATAATTCCAATAGTCCACGTAGAAGGGTAGGTAGCTTTATATGAGTTCAAAGGTATAATTTTAAAATATTATTCAAATACAACAGGGAACATCTAAAGTAAAAATCAATGGAAATACGAGAAGTGCAAATTAGGTATGTCAGCATCAGACAGCAAAATGTGGCACCAGATATGGGTAAGCTACAACACAAGGACTGCAGGTGCCAAGATCAACCAGACAAGCACTGATGTTATCTATAATTACCTCGTTTTTAGCTTAAATCACAGGTAATGAGGGAACTCGGAGACTCTAAAAGGCAATTAGAAACTGTACTGGCTTTTTTGCTTCCTGTATCAGGAATTTTTAAAAACTTACTTTTATTGAAAGCTTTTTTCCTCCATAATACAACATTAGGGCATATCACTTATACATATAAATAAACAAAAACAGAATGCACAATTGCTCACAAGCTTAAAATGCATTTCTTCCTATGCCTAGGCAGAACATGTTCTCATATAACAAAGGCAATAGTTCAATCTGTTATAGTAAGTTATGATAATGTTTTGATTCAGGTTTGGACTTCTTTGAATTGAAAAATCTTGTGCCTCTACCTCAATACACAAAGAACTGAGTAGGCAACAGTTTCGGACTGTCAAATGTAATATTTTTTTTCTTCAAAATGTAGTTTTTAAGAGCTTCTAAGGTCAGGGTCATATTAAAGTGGGTAAACTCAACAAACATACTTTTTAGAAAAGGAATCAAGAAAAGCTGCATCATTAGGTTGTAAAAAATGAAGCATACCATAAGGGTGCATAATCAAAGGATCGGCACTGGCAAATGAGTTCGGGAAAGGACCCTGTACCAGACGTCTATGAAGGTGTCTGAAATGAGTATGTTTCATGGTCCATGGTTTACTGAGGTTTCCTATGTAATTAATTAAAAAAAATTCCCTTCTCTAGACACCACCTTACAGACCTCCCCCACCTTCTTCCCATTTCTGGCCCATCACACTTATCTTGCTACTTGTGGGAATGAGCATGAGCTTGGTATCTCACTTTCTGTATGGAAAAGAATTTGCCACACATTCTATAATATAAGAAATACTGTACAGGAAATGCAGAAGAACAAATTATTTGGAAACAGGCATTTATTTTAGCAAAGTTTGATATCCTAATAAAAGTCCACTGTATCTCTTAAAGCATGTTTTCCAAGACTGGGTTGACTTATAAGGTATTGTACCCATAGAAACAAATATACTCTTGAAATAATTTCTCTTAAAAAGATTAAAATGGATTGCATTCTAACTGAATCCACCATTCATGAGATAACTTTCAGATCAGCACTATCCAAGAGAACTTTCTGAGATGAGAGGAATGTCTGTATTTGACTAGTCCAACGGAAAGACTACATATTTTATTTTAATTAATTTAAATGTAAATGTAAGTAGTCTCACGTGGTTAGTGGTTCTCATATTAGACAGCAAAACTATTTTGAGGATGATGAACCATTCTAATATATGTTCAATCTTTAAAATAACGACTATAAAGGTTCAAGGGATATAACAATAGATATTCATGATACACACATATCGTGCTATTGGGGAAAGAGGACATGTTGAAAGTTAGATAATACTGTAAGTGGTTAAAAAATCAAGGTCATTTCAAAGAGTTGTAACACAAAACATAATTAATACTAAATGAATGATGCTACTAATGAGATCAGATACAGATGTGATAGGTTATTTTAATCTTGTTTTGTCTCCCAGTCTGTGTTTTGCCTCTACCATCACTCCCTGCCCCTTGCTTAGTCCCACCTCCCTCTTCTCCCACTCACACATGCGCGTAAAAGGTAGGAAAGCAAATCTTTAGTGATGACAGTGATACAACTGCAAGTTATCAAAAACGACCACTACTGGATCACGAGCCAGTACAACCATGCTCAGCAATGAACTGGTTCAAAGATCCAGGAAATGGTCATTTTAAATGAAGACAAATGGGCAATGTGGTAAAATAGACTTTAGTTTAAGATCAATATGTAGTTTATAATTTGTTTGGATTAGTGTGCTCGGGAAGTCAAGTTCACATGGGTCTCTGAAATGAAAAGGAAATATCCCTGCCCAAGGCCTACTAGAAAATCATTTATAATTAATCATTTTTTAAAACCTCACTCACTTAAAAAAAAAAAACCTTGCCTCATTTACCCAGTATGATGAAGGGCCAATGTATACCTTTTATTTTTTCTCAACACAAAAATGTTGAGAGTATCGAAACATTTTTAAGATGGAAAGGAATTTTTGCCCAGATGTGGCATACATCAGGAACATGTTTAGCCATTTGCCCCACATTAACCCCGCACTGCTCTGCTTTCAGAGCTCTGCCTTCTGTTTTCCACGGCACTTCTCTCACGGCCACACGTGCCAGGCTCCCAGCTCCCAGTTCCTATGATGGTTGTATAATTAGCTTTTAGAAATTCTAAATCTCTATTGACCTATCATCTGCTCAGTTCAATTTGTCCTTTTAAAAATAAAGACGACAAACTCGACCTTAAACTGTTATACATTCTAGATTCACTTCAATATCCCAAACTATTATATAATCTTTTTAGTTAAAAAAATAAGAAATAAAACTAAGTAAAAGCAGAGTAAGGACAAAAAGGGCCCTCCTGTGACTAAATAGACTTTAACCAACTTTCTGGCCACTCTAATATTTTCCATCTGTTTCTAAGTTTCTGATGGTATTCTAGATGGCTAGAGTTATTGGAAATTTGACCTCTAGATAACTGATGTGTTACTGTATATCCAAAGAGAAGGGGGAAATCCCTTTCCCTAATACTGGTCTTGGGGGAGGAGGAGAGGGTAGAGAAGTTCTGAAATACAGAAACCAGGCTTGCGGAGACCTGCTTTGCATCTGTGCTGTTTCCCATGAAGGCTAGGACGATGGTGGGAGTACTATTTTTATTACTGATTTTTTTTAACAGTTGCTCTGGATCACGGGGAAAGATGAAACATTTTCTCATGACCTCTTCACCCATATTAAATTGTGTCATAAAAATTCCTGTGTTAGTCAGAAGTATTCTCCACTGCTGAAATTCTAGCTTATTTGGGTTCATCTACTTCAAAAGAACCCAAATCTAAGTTCTGACTTCATAAAAGGGCCTACTGTCATTTTGTTATTTGCTATTCTGTTAACCATACAGCTCAGTGATTTGGATTCCAAATGCATGCCACAAAAAATCTAATTATATGACCAGAGACATTTTTACGAACCCAAGAGATGTTTCCATAAAGCTGTTACTTTATGGAAACACGGAATGCTACTATAAAACTGAAAATTAGGACCATAGGAAAATTCTCATTTTTCTACAGTCTTTAAAGACGTAATGATTAGGAATGGCATCTAGAGACAGAGAGGCAGCGTCCTTCTCCGGGCTCCATCAACAACCCGGGTGGCAGCGGGAGAAAGAGAAATGGGAGCAGTGTTAAAAGTGCCGAAGACACCACTCTGGCTTTATTTATTGACCCTACTCTGCTCCCTCCACCCTGTCCCAATTTCTCATGTGGAAAAACAGTCCCTGTCCAACCTGCATAGTCAGGATACAACAGAGAGCAGCAGACTCCAGGTATGGCCAGGGGTTAAGGTGAGGAATAGCAAGCAAAGGACAGCAGTTAGTTCAGAGAGTATAAACTTATACTGTGGACTGAACAAAATCCAAGTAATGAGATATCTGTGCCAGGTTCAATGACGGCAGAGCTCTCCAGCTCAAGAGATCTTTAAGATCTAGAAGCACATTAAAAAACTGTAATGAGAGTTAAGAGATGGTGTTTAACTATCCGGATTTGCTTTGAATGGGTTGAGAGACTCGGGCATGTCATCAGAATTACTTTCCTAATCCGAGAAAGCAGCTTGGAATACAATCTTTGAAACTCCCTGAGAATATGTCAACCAGACTAAACTACTTCTATATCTATCTCGGAACACTGCATCTATAATCATGGAATAAAAACTATGTCCATATGTTCAGATAATACTAGGACGTCTTTTAAATTTCAAATACTCCTCATTAGCAGGCTATTTTTCATTGCATAGCTGCTTTATTGATTTTCCCCATCTTTCTAGGCATATAATATTCATTCTCAGTTGGTGCCATTATCAAGTATTTCATATAATTCTGTGGTATTTAAAGATACTTATCAACACCCAGTTAAATGTTTTGATCTTTGATTTAAATATACCAAACATCTATGATATACTGAAACCTAAACTTTTAATACGTAAAAACAGTAGGTCATGCAAAGTAACAATGCCACCATAATGAAACAATATATGTAAATACCCATGTTGTGTGGGTCACTTTAGCTGTCTTTATAGGTAAGAGCATAATTTTGTCAGTGAAAAACGTGAGGCCAGTCAAATCTGCCCATTCTAATAGGACAAGAAGGCTACACTGCTAACTGGTAAACAATGAAGATCATCTCTGTTCATACTGTCTGCCCCAGAAAACTCCTGTCCCTCTAGAGTGTCCAGCAAACATATCTTCCCTCCGCTGCCCCCACTGCTCAGCTCTCACTACCCCACATCTGGTGCTCCCCTAGTTCTTGGTAAAACACGCCCCGTGCAACACCAGTCAGCATCTGTGTTAGCTGCTTCCATGGCTGTCTCCCCTGCAGACCACAAGGACACCAGGGGCAGGGTCTATGCGAGTTCCTCTTTGGGTCTCGGTCTCGGAGGTTTGGCACACTGCGTTGCTTATAATGGGTGGACAACAAAGATTTGAGAAATGATGGAGATGTCGGCACTCTTGAACCAAAAAGAACAGATACAAACATGTCATAGGAGCTGTTATAGAAGCTCTGGATTAAAAATGAAATGAAAAATGGGATTACTAACCACTGCTACTTTCCCCTAAAAGGCAAGGTAATCCGATATAGAAAAATAGACAAATATTGAATATCACTTTCTATGTTTTAAAAGATTTATGTAACTTTCCAATTTTCAACCCTAATCCTATGCATTATTTTCTCAAATTATAGATCCAGCAACACAATTCATTCAACATCATTGACCAAAACCAGTTAACTGATTTTGTCTATTTCACTACCATACCTAAAAAAAGCAGCATGCTAACTAATATATATGTATTACAAATTCACTTACAAAAATTCACAAGGCTGACAGTGGGCACATTTCAACATGGAACACCAGGGGAAAACAGAAGCGTGCCCAGGGGAAGGGACTCCCAGTGCTGACTGACTCAGAGCTGCTTATCCTCATATCCCCGTGTTTCAAATGGAGGCTTGTCTTCTCAAAGATAAACGGGTAGACAGTTTTTAGATGAGTGGAGACTGCAGCTGACGATGTAAATAAGCAAATATGAAAAAATGTCCTAGCTACAGGAAGTAAAAAGGGCTTGAAGGAAAGGAGCTCAAACTGTAACATGTGTACTCAAGCTAGTCTGGGTTATGCTGACTCCAGGCTGTGCTTCATGCATCACTTAGTGATGGGGTATGTTCTGAGAAATGCATCCGTAGGCAGTTTCCCCACTGTGTGAACATCACAGAGTGCACTTACACAAACCTACACGGTACAGCCTACTGCACACACCTAGGCTACATGGTGCAGCGCTCCTAGGCTGGCTACAAACCTGTACAGCATGTTACTATACTGAAAATACTGGAGGCAATTTTAACACAACAGTGTTTGTGTATCTAAACATATCGAAATGCATAAAAATACCATAAAATATAAAAAATATTGGTATCAAAAGGTACCATAAAAACACAGTATAAAATATAAAAAACAGGACACCTGCATAGGGAAATTTCCATGAATGGAGCTTGAACTAACTCTGGGTGAGCTTGTGAGTGGGTGGTGAGTGAATGTGAAGGCCATTATTGTATACTACCATTGACTTCATAAACATCAAAACACTTAGGATGCACTAAATTTATAAATATATACATTTCTTTATTCAGTAATAACCTTAGCTTACTATAACTTTTTTTACTTTATAAACTTTAAACTTTGTAACTTTTCAATTCTTGTGAAAATAACACTTAGCTTAAAACACATGCTGCGCATTTGTACAAAAAATGTCTTCCTTATATCCTTTTGTCTATAGAAAAATAAACTACCTCTTAAACTTTTTTGTTAAAAACTAAGGCAATCACACACATTCTCCTGGGCCTACCGCAGGTCAGGGTCAGTATCACCGTCTTCAGCCTCTAGACCCTGTCCTACTGGAAGGTCTTCAAGAATAAAAACATGCATGGAGCTCTCGTTCCTGTGACAGCAAAGTCTTCTGGAACACCTCCTGACGGGCCTGCCTGAGGCTCTTCTTGAGGAAGTATAACTTTTTCAGAAATATGTCATAGTGGTTTACTTGGTTTGCCTTTTTTTTTTTATATCACAAATGTGCTTATAAGCAGATTATCCACCATAAACATTCCTCTCTAATAATGAAAACCTTTTGGTGTTTGGATCCATATTATCAAACTCTTTAAGGAGCCTGCTAAGATCTACGATAGCTTCTGCTAAACCCTTCCCCTGTAAATTTCCTTGGGGGTTCTTTTTCATCTCTTGCAGTTTCCTTTTCTCTTACCTCTTCTTCAGCTACGAGTTCTTGTTGCAGTTCGAATAACTTACTAGTCAATACCTCAGGAACCAAGTCTAGGAGCTCCTCAATGACTCCCTTGTCCACACCAAGGTTAAAGCTGTTTGCCATCTCAAATGCAGCCTTGTTGACTTCTGCAACTTACTTATTTGGCAAATCTTCTGAAGTCATGGACAAACTTCTTGAGCATTTTCTTCCAGCCACCATTCATACCCTCCTTGGTAACATCACTCCAAGCCCAAGCTGCAGTCATAGATGTTGTAACCCCTCTAAATCCTTCACTATTGCATCAGGGTCTTCCTCAGTTGTAGTAAGAGCCCAGACAAAGGTCCTCCTCTCGGGTAATAGGCTGCAAAGACTTCTATAACTCCTTGATCCACTGGCTAGATTAAAGAGGTGGGATTTGAAGGGAGAAACACCACTTTAATATTGGGATCAAGATCACCAGCAAAAAGAGGAAGTAAAGGAGTATTATTAACGGCCAGCAAAATCTTGAAAGGTATGTTATTCTCCAAAGACTGCTTTCCCATTTCACTGGCAGCAATTCAGGAAGGAACCCTGGAAGAGGAACTGGGTCATTAATGACTTCTTATTGCTTCTTCAGCACACTGGCAGTGTGTGCTTACTGATGTGCTTCAAGGCCCTGGGGTTCTCACTGTGCCAGACCACAAAGGGTTTCAATTTGTAGCCTGCAACACTGTCCCCAAGCAATATTGTTATCCTGTCCATAAAAGACTTGAACTTGGCATTGACTTGGTCTCCTCATGAAAATCCTTTCAGGTATTCCATTTCCAGAATAGCAAGGTTTCATTTTTCCATATTGAATATTTGCCGTGGTGAGTAATTTTTCTCCACAATCAATTTTTCTAGAATTTCCAAAAGCTCTTCAGCTGCCTTCAAATCAGCATCCACAGACTCAGCACTCATTTCATATTATGCAATGAATAACAATTCCTGAAGTGTTTAAGACACCCAGAACTAGCAGTAAATTCAACGTCCTAGTCAGGTTTAGCCTTTTCCTTCAACACTGCGAACTTTGTGCTTCGGCCATGATCGTCATGGGCCTGAGAGCTGCTACTCTTCTGTGTCTGGTCTTCCGCACAGGTCGTCAGAAGTTTCTCCTTGCCTGATATGGCCCCTTCCTGAGCTTCTGTCAGTCTCATTGCCTTCAATGAAGCAGATCCTTAACACCACCCATCACTTCATTCCTGTTCTTCAAGATCACAGCTATGGTGGAATGAACATGCTCGACTGGTAAGCAATAACCATCACTGATTTTCCACCTTCATGGTATACAATCATTTCTAATTTCATTTCCAGTTCAGTCACTTGATATGGCTTCTTACTAGCAACATGAGTGGTGGATCTTGTGTGTTTGGGGGTCACAATGAATAAACAAAACGAGACTGAGTCAAGCACAAGAGAGAATAATACAAGGAAGACGTGCAATAAATGAGATGTATGAGGTTGCTCCAAGTGTTACACAGTACACTGTGTTGCAGCAAACTTTTTTTAATAAGTAGAAAGAGTGCATTCTAAAGAATTGATAAAAATTATAGTATATTAAGTATAGAAACCAATAACACAGTCACTTATGACCATTATCAAATATTATGTACTGGACAGAACTGTGTGTGCCATGCTTTTACAGGACTGGCAGCACGGTAGGTCTGTTTGCACCAGAGTCACCACAAACATGTGAGTGATGAGTTGTACTGTATGCTGGCTGAGACCTCACAGGGCCATAGGAATTTTTCAGCTCCATGATCATCTTATGGGACCACTGTTCTACATGTAGTGTGTCTTTGACTCAAATGCCATGATTTGGAGCATGAATGTACACGACCAGTTGATTATTTAAACAGAAGGTAACATATTTCCAGAGCTTTAAGTGATCAATAATTAGTTTAGACAGGTTGTATATTACACAGAAGCATAGATATTGACTAGATATACTATCATAAAACTAATAAAGTTACTTCAAGAAGATATATTCAACATTCAAATGTGATTTTCATTTCTTCTATCAAATGTGGCTCCATTATGAAGAATAAAAGAATATTCTGATTTTGGTTTCTTGAAAATAAAAAGATTACACATTTTATATTCTTTGAAATTATAATTTAACTATAAAGGCTGTGGTGCTATTTGAACAAATATGGAAATAAGATATACTTAATAATAAGATTGTGAGGTTATATATCAGTATGGATTTTATAAAATTCCTCCTATATAATTTCTAGGTAACAATAGATATCTGTAGGTCTTATATTTTATAGATAACTGTAGATTTGATTCTTTAATATCATTTACTGCTACCTTAGAGCTACACAGAATTTAAAAAACGCTTTTCTGGAAAAAAAATACTTTTCTGAGACCAAAGACAACAATGTGAGGTAAAAAAGTTGATTAAAATTGAAAAAAAAATTAGAAAAGAGAGAGAGAGAAGGAAATGTGAAGAAACTAGTATTTATTACCTTCTATGTGGTAGGTGACTGGGCCGCGTGTCCAACACATTTGTAGGTATGCTCCCTACACCTCTATGGTGGTGACTTTCAACCGATGTTCCTCAAGAATTTTTAAAACATGCAATACCTAACAATTTAGTCAGGGGCACCGACCTCTTTTCCCTTAGACTGTCAAATAAAATAATTCTAAGAACCAACACACAATAGCTGACCAGTGTGAATGAATCAAAATTATACCTATTTTTTTGGTCACATCAGCAAAAAATATATTTTTTGTGTGCCACAGCATTTTAGTGATTAGTTTATTAACAGAGAAATTAGTCATCCTGCCTAAGGTCACACAGTCAGTAAGTGGTGGAGTCAATAGTGGTAGAGCCTTATTTCTATCTGTGTGCTTTTTCCAAATTGTTTTCCTAAGTTATGAATTTATTCTTAAGAACTTAGAGTTTCTGCCACATAGTTAGTTATGTAGATTCTCAACCAAATAAAGGCAGCACATCAAAGTAAGAAAAGCAATGCTCTAAGAATCAGCAAAGAAATCCTAGTTCTAGGTCCTCCTTTCTGAGCTATTTACTAAGCTATAACACCCTGAAAAAATAATTCAAATGGCAAGGCCTTAGGAACTTCAGATGGCAAGTGGTGGTGGAGTGGGATGGGGACTTCAGGTTGGTCTCTATGTTCTTCAATATATTCTATGGACTGAATGTGCACCCCTCCAGTTCCTCTAATTTATATATTACATCCTGAGACCCAATGTGATGGTGTTTGGAAGTGAAGCTTTGGGGAGATGATTAAGTCATGGTGCTTTTACAAAAGAAGTCCCCAGAGAGCTCTCTCACCTCTTCCTCTTCCACTGTGTGAGAGCACAGTGAGAAGACCACGTAGGAACCACTGTATTTTTTGGACTATAAGACGCACCCCCCAATTTGGGAGGAAAATGGGGGTGCATCTTATAGTCCAAATGTAGCTTGCCTGGCTCGCTGTGGGGGTGGGGGTGGCAGCAGTAGAGTGGGGGGGGTCACAGGTTATTAAATATTTTACCACATTTTTTTGCTTCAAAATTTTTTTTCTTATTTTCCTCCTCTAAAACCTAGGTATGTCTTATAGTCCAGTAGGTCTTATAGTCCTAAAAATACGGTAGGATGTGGGCTCTCTACAAACAGCAAATTTGCCCTGCACCTTAATCTTTAAACTTCCCAGACCCCAGAACTGAGAGAAATAAATTTCTGTTGTTTACAAACTACTCAGTCTCTGGTATTTTGTTATAGTGGCTTGAACAAACTAGTGCAGTATAGCTTTTAGCAAGTAAAATGATTCTATGACTTCATATTCTTAAAAATAACAGGTCAACAAGTTTTTATCATACTAAGAATATAACGAGAACTTAGATTTCTGAATTTGAAATGATTTATATTTTAATTTTTTTGAATCTTTGCTTCATTGTTATTTCAAGAGACATGACATCCTTACACACAATTGGGCAGGGGGAGGAATTATACCAAAAATAAATGTTAGTGATGGAAGCACATTTTCCACTTCCTCCCAAATTGCTTATTACATGTAAAGATGATCCATAAAAAACTTTGTGATACAACCTGAAGCCTGACTTTTAAAAT
>PVIA01004464.1:0-137506 GCA_004024845.1 Tonatia bakeri
CACGCCCTGGATCACTCTGACACAGCTTTCAGACTTCAGTGTACATAAAAGATAAATTCATATTTAAAGGCAAGCCCTGGGTTTGAAAACCCTTCACACAATGAATGTATGTAACAAAACTTCCCGCATTACTGAGTTGTACACTGAAGACCTGTATGATTTTTGTGAACCAATGTCACTCCACTAAATTCAATAAAAAGAGAAAAACTTCCCCCTTAATACTTAAATATCCCTATATTTAATCACACCTAGTACCCAGATCTTAGTTTCTAAGTATCATATTCCAGTAAGGTCCTCTGAGAGATCCCTGGAAAAATGGGTACGTATGGGGCTAGGCCAGGGAAATACAAGACGATGAGCCAGGAGCACCTTTCAGCCCAAAAAAGTGAACAAGTGGGTTTTCCAAAAGGATGGTGGCCTGCCCAAGTACACGAGAGCCAACTGAGTGGACCCCCAAAGTTGGAACAATCTGAGCAACAATATAAATAACAAAAGTATTAGGGGGAAAAGCATTAGATTATACCTCTAAGAATAAAACAAATATCCATGAAAACATACTGAATGCATTAATGACTGAATAAATTAATGTGGTGAGAAAAAAGACAACAAATCTTTACAGCAAATTTTTAATTAATAAATGTAGAAGGCATGAGAGGCATAGAAAACCTCAACCAAAATACCATAACAGTAATTGCCATAGGCAAGATCCCCTGACAAATGCTGAAATTCATGGGCAAAAGTTTAAGGAGGCAGAGGATATCTGCAGAGTCTCAAGTTCTCTGTTAATTCCGTGGCGATTTTAGCACATGTCCAAAACTTTCCTGAAATGCCTTCCTTTCAGGAATGAAGTTTATGTGCAATCCCTGGAGTGCAGGCAGGACGGGGTGACTCACCGCGAACAGGGAGTGAAAGGGGGACACACCTGGCAGACGCCGTCCCAATCAAGCGATGCCCGTTACCCTCTCTAGGACCCTTACCCTCTCCAGGACCGACAGCCACGTGGCTGTCGCGCACCGCTGACAGGATGCAACGAGAAGAGCCCTCGTTCCTCTAACACTCGTTGCAGAATCCAGTCTCAGTCTGATTGTGGGACAACACCAGACAAAGGCAAACCGAGGGACTAAAGGCCTGACCACCACTTTGGAAAGTGACTGAAGACACACTGTCACAGTGGAGGATATCACGGGGATGTGAGGACTAAACGCAATGTGCAGTCCGGACTGGACCCCGAAGACACGAAGGACACCCACAGAAGACTAGGGAAGTCCTAACACGGTCGGTTTAGTTAAGAGCATTGTACCAATGCTCATTTTCAGAGTGGTGGATGTACTGGCTTTACATAAAATGTTTAACATTAAGGGAAGCTGGGTAGAGGGTATGCAGAAACTCTCTGAAGTATTTTGCAATTTGTTTATAAAATTAAGCTATTTCAAAAATAGTTTTTAAAAACCCAAAACAATAAAATATACATATATACTAAATTCAGGAGTCCTAAAAGTCATTTTTCCCTACAAGTGATTTTTCTGAAGTTTAAAACATTAGACCCAAGATTCCTGAAAGAAGTAAGAATATCTAAGAAGTCCTTTCCATTAAAAAATATAAGCAGAATGACTCTCCTTGCCAAAAGGCCAACGCCTGTCTGATAAGACAGGCCCCGGGTATTTACAACTTCCAACGGAGGAGAGAAGAGGTAAGGACGCTGACCTGGCTTTTATTAACGTGGTCGTTGGGATGCACGGGTTTCTTGCTGCCGAGTTCGCCTCCCAGCATTTCGATGGCTCTGTTGCTGATGACTTCATTTACGTTCATGTTTGTCTGGGTTCCTGACCCAGTCTGCCACACCACGAGAGGAAAATGATCATTTAATTTACCTTCGGCTACCTGCAGAACAGAGGGTTAGACACGGGCTTTTTTCAGAATAAGAAAGGCAACATTCATTTGGCTATTTTAATCAACTATGATTAAGTAGGTACCATTTATCACACAGTTTTAAAGATGTATTTTACTGACGGTGTCACACAGTCTGTGGTTGTCCAGCAAGCCTAAGCTTCCGAAGCAACCCTCGTTCCAAGCGCGGCCACTTTGAAAAGTGAGTGATGAACTACACTGAGTCAACCAAACTGAATCAAAGCCTGTTTCTCCAACTGCCTCCCCTGCTAATATGCAGATAGGGCCACATGTTAGGGCTGCCAAATTGTTAAGTCTTTAGCTACATTCACTGCTGGTGCTCAGCAGGATCATCCAACAGATGTGACAGTTGGAGTCAGTACGAGAATGAACTGGTGACATGAAAATGAATACATTAATAGCTACTTCATCACACAGATGCCCAGTGAGTAGCAATTGCCAAGTGCAGACACACAGTCCAAATTTCGGTTGCATTTTTATACTTTCAATTGCTGTGCTAGTTTCTGGACTGTACACTTTCTAAGACAGTGGGTGCTTAACCATCTTCTGAAATAATTTTAACTTAAAAAAATCAGCATGCACTTTGGAAATACACTACCTTTAACAACTGGTTCACTTTAAAACTTTTTTCCTAGTTAGTAGAAATATTAGGTGATTGGTGAAGAGAATTTGGGGAACTAAGAAAAGCCCACCAGGCACCACAGCGCCAGCCCTCAGGAACAAGGCAGCTAGCCCTTCAGCATCTCTTTCCAGTTTGCACGCCACGCCGTGGGAGAGCGTGTGCACATATGAAAAAGCACATCTTCTGTTCATTTTTCCTCAACAAAATTAGGGTCATAAAATGCACATATTTTGCTACTTTCCCCCATTACATCTTATATGGTAGGCTTTGTTCCATGACATCCTTTAGAAAACTAATTTTCTATGGCATCACAATATGACTTATATATGTAGCTGTTACGGATGGGTACTTTCTGATCTGTTGTTATTATAAATGGCACTGCAATGAACAACATTATGCATAGAGTTTTTAAACTGTTATGTTTGATTGCTTCCTTCAGATTATGATATTAGAGAATTAATGAAATAACTTTCCCCATACATACTATCAAATAACCAACTAGTTTTTAAATGAATCATTTATGTATAAAATAAGAAACATTATTCTATACATAAAATAATATATAAGTAATCCACTCATTGCTCCTACCTCGTCTGCGGCCTTCATGATGGCACTAGCGATCTTCGGGTCCAGACCATAATCTTGGTTTACTTCAGCAGCTGCTCGCTTCAAAATGCCAAAAGCTTTGATAACTGGGATCTAGAATCAATCAGAAAAATATCTCAAATTTGCAATTTCGGGCAAGTATGAAAATTTAAGATTAACATTTTATGCAGATGTAAAAGTTGTACATAAAATCACTCAGGTAACACTGTGACCCAAAAATGTTTAGGATACAGAGAAAGGTTATAGATAGGTACATAATGGACCAAGAATCATCATGTGTCTCTTTGTTCAGGGAACCAAACAAAGGCCAGTGCACTGACCTTTCACGTACACACACATATTCACACACAATGCGCCACTTATCCTGTTTTCACAATGTAACATACACGTGCTATTTCAGACATGTGCTCAGCCAGTCTCCCACTACATTCCAATCTACAGCGTAATTTTTCCTTTCCTTCTCCAACAACAAAATAAAAAGGCAAACTACTGAATGGAAAAAAATATCGACAAACCTTTTTAGTTTACAGATCTTTTCACGTTCTCCTGCAAATCACCTTACCAAATTTAAAAGGATAAACTGAGTAACTTTTGACGAGGTTGCAATGAAACGATATCTCGTTTTCAAAAGATAAGCAAATGGTGTGTTATTGTCGAAATTAGTAATACGGACTGTGGTATAGACCCCCTACCAGGCTGGGGTGGGGACAGAGCAGAAGGGAGACAGAAGGCTGAGGAAGAGAGTGATGAATTCGTAAAGGAGATGCTATGATCCTCACAGGGAACTGAGAGTGGAAAAACAAAACAAAACAATAAAGAATAAGACACATTAAACCTGGGCCAAAGAGGATAAACCAAGGGGCAAGCAGAAAAGGAAATAAAAAATAAAAGATTTTCATTTTGAATTTTAAGAAAATGAAGTGAAACATCGTAAGTGTTTTACCCAAACGATAGGGACACAAATGACACTCAGGATCAGAAAGTTAAGACCGTGAAGACAGACACAAACGGGGACTTAAGTTTCGACAGCAAGTTGGTGGGTCGTAAGCACGTGCCAGTCGCGTCTGGCCGTCTGCCTGGAGTGACTGACCCGCATATGTAGACTCATACAAAGGAAAAAAGGTCACAGCACAGAGTTTCACTGACCACTATTAAAATAAAATGTAAAATGTATCATTGGAGAGAAAAGAAGGGTCTGGTTCTTCTCAATTTATTCACATTAGAAATTCACAACCATTTTTAATGTTGTTTTCCTTCGGACTTCAGGTACAAAAGGTTGGGTTTCATCATATTGTTCAACTCGATGGACAGACAGTCTGCTTCATATTTAATAAAGTTCAGGAAATTAATGCAGACGAAGGCAAATGTGACAAAACCGGTATCCCTGTGCCCATCAGTCTCAGCTGTGCAACCCAAACAGTGGCCTTGTGTCTGGAGCAGTGGCGGCAGTAATCCCACAAAGTGCTCAGAACCACGCACCTCGCTGGTGGCAGCGGGAACATCGAACCTTGACCTATGCTCACCCCTGTCGTATGGGTTAGGACTGAGCGCATTAATCAGGAGTTGCAGTGTAAGACTGACCTCTTTGATCCCAAGAGCTGAGCTATTTGAGGATGTTTCAGGATCAGCTGCCGCCCTTTGTCACCCAACCGTGTCATCTGACCCTGTGTGGGTCCAACTCACCAAGCTGGCTGCAGGTACCAATAACAAGATTTTCTTCCAAGAAGATTCAGCTGCCTATTGTATAACTGAGTGAACCTGTCAAGATTCAGTCTCAAACGCTTAGGGATAAGCTAAAATATGGAAGCTAAAATTATTGTAAAACCAAAAGCAGAGTTAGAAGATAATTATTACACATTACTTCACCAGATGAACCCTGGCTACCTCTAGCCTGCAAGGCTATCGTGCATTCCTAAAGCAACTATTTTTCACACTCCAGGTGGGCTCCAGAGGGATGGGTAATATACTTAACGATTCTTTTCACACTTCGACATCTGTGAAATCAAGATGCATCTTACAACTGATGACATGCGCAACTTTAGCTGGCAGCCCTTTTCTTTCTTAGTGGCACTTATCACTGCATCTTCTAACTGATGTCACCTTAGCTTTAATGAGATATGACAGAAGTGTTCTAATCATTAAGCCATTCGTGTGGTGTTGAACACATACGTATTATGTACTACATGCCAGACATGGTAAAGAATAATATTATTAGGTATTTGTGTATACTTTTCTGGAAAGTGACACCAAGGCAGATGGAAAGTGTAATATTAAAGAAAACTCTGTCTCTTTTAAATCAGTTTTCTGAAACTCGGTGTTAATTGGTAAAATAAATAAATAAAATTTAAGTATTAAAATTAAAAATGCTTACAAATTGTTAAATCCTAGTAAAAATCTGAAAAATCCCAGCAAAAAATAAAAAGACAAATCACTTAGTTCTATCAAATACAAATTCAAAATATTCCAAGTCACAGCTCAAAATAATAGCATTTAAAAAGTTCTTTGACATTTTAATGAAAGAAACATCTTATTACTCCCAAAGGTCTCTAATAACTACAGTTTACCTCTGTAAGATTTTATTTATAAAATAAAATGGCTCATTAGAACGAATCCCAGTTCACCTGAAAGAAGCCACTACTTACAGGCATGCGTTCTGTCACGCCGCCAATCTTAAAGTTCATCGTAGATCTCACAGTCTGGGCACCATAGTACTTGTCACTTGGGACCTTGAGTTCACCGAAAGTATCGTATTCTATCCGAAAGGAATTCTGGCTGGCCTGAAGACAGAGACAAGACACTGTTGTGACTTGAACAGAAATCAAGTATCAAAAGCACATCAACTGTAAGGGAAAAGAAACTGTAAAGAGTACCATAAAGACAAAATATTCCATTTTCACTCTCATCCCACTCTCCTCTTTCAGCTCTTTGAGAAATGACTGTCACACAAACTTATTAATATAGACGGTAAAGACAGATTACAGATGTCACACACCACACAGACGTAAACACAAAGACAGGTTTTGAAGTAAAAATAGTCTTTTCCAATTCAGGAGTACGCCTATTATTGGCCAAGCTCTGGCCAAGTCAGTGTACTGAGGGCAATGCTTCTCTTGCTGGGAACTTCAGAAAATGGTCTAAGAACGGTACTTTAAAATGTGAAAATATTATATACTTAAACAGAGCTGGACTGTGGTCTGCAAACACCACGCATGAGAGATAGCTTAGTGCAGTACAGATAACCCAGGCTTTGTGGTCACCTTCAGCCCGTCAGCTGTTCTCTCTGAACGAAAGGAAATGTGCAGACAAAGGGAGATGGGCCAGGTCAGTTCTTAACCTTTTCAGAGTGACGGAACCCTTCAGGAATATGAGGAAAGCTATGGATCCTCTCTCTAGAAAAACTAAAATAAATACATATATGTAAAATCCTACATATAATTTTAGGGAGTTTATATCTTAAAGCCAATCCACCATCCAGAATAAGAACCCGTGACCCAAAGTCCCTTTTATAGAGAAACTAGGATTCTACCAAGTACATCAATTTATACTAATAAAAAAATTAACAACTGCTCAAAACACATTTTGACACTAAAAAAATTTACTGTAAACCACTAGATATTTGGAATTTATACATAATACTTTATATTAAGGAAACTTCACAGAGATACTCAGAGCTTTAATCCATGGCCACCTAGTATGAATTATGAAATAAGCACAGTCGAAGAATTCAAAAGATTTAAAAATCCCTAGCCAACTAATTGGCTAGTACATAAGGACACCTCGTACATAAGGCCATCCATCCTACCGAGACTGGGAGACACGGCAGATGTAACCAATACACAGAAACAAATACAGAGATGAAACCAAAATGAGGTACCAAAGAAACATGCCCCAAATGAAAGAACAGAAGAAATCCCCAGAAAAAGAACTAAATGAAATGGAGGCAAACAATCGACCAGGTAGAGTGTTCAGAACAATGGTTATAAAGATTCTGAAGAAACTTAGGGCAAGAATGGACGAATGCAGTGAGAACTTAAACAAAGATTTTGTTAAGCATAAAAGAGGCCATAGAAAACATTTAAAAGAACAGTGAAAAACAAAGAACACGCCATATGAAATAAAGAATACACTAAAAGGAATCAAAAGGAGATTAAATGAAGCACAGGACTGAATCAGCAATTTGAAAGAAAAGGTAGCAGAAAGCACCCAAACAGAGCAGGAAAAAGAAAAAAAAGAATGAGAATCGTTTAAGGGACCTCTGGAACAACATAAAGCATAATGACATCTGCAGTGTAGGGGTACCAGAAGAAGAGAGATAGTAAGGGATTGAGAATCTATTTTAAGAAATGGCTGAAGACTTCCCTAATGTGGTATAGCAAAAAGACACATAAGTCCAGGAAGCACAGAGAGTCCCAAAGAAGAAGAATCCAAAGAGGCCCACACCAAGACACATAATTAAATGGCAATGGTAAAAGACAAAGAGACAATCTGAAAAGCAGCAAGAAAAAGACAGTTACTACAAGAAAGCTCCCATAAGACTGTGAGCTGATTTCTCAACAGAAACATTTGAGGCCAGAAGGGATTGGAATGAAATATTCAAAGTGATGAAAAGCAAGGACCTGCAACCAAGGCTATTCTATCCAGCAAAGCTATCACTTAAAATTGAAGGAGAAATAAAAAATTTCCCAGACAAAAAAAAAGCTAAAGCTAAATCAGTACTGTAAGAAATATTAAACAGACTCCTTTGACGTGAAGGAAAAAGAGGAACATCGTTATAAAAAAGAAAATGGTCATATAAATACATACCTATCAATAATCACTGTGAAAGTAAGTGTATTAAATGTTCCAATCAAAAGACAAAAGGTAATTGAATGGATAAGAAAACGAGAACCACCTATATGCTGTCTTCAAGAGACCCACCTCAGAATGAAAGACACACAAAAACTAAAAGGAATGGAAAAAAGATTTTTCATGCAAACAAAATGAAAAAAAAAAAAAAAAGCTGGGGTAGCAATACTTATATGAAAGAAAATAGACTTTAAAACAAAGGCTATAATAAGAGATAAAGGAGGACATTGCATAAAGATAAAGGGATCAATCCAAAAAGATATAAACCCTGTAAACAATTATGCACCCAACATAGGAACACCTAAACATGAAAAGCAAATCTCAATGGACATAAAGGGAGAGGTTGACAGTAATACAGTCATAATAAAAGGACTTAAACCCAATGACATCAATGGACAGATCTTCCAGACAGAAATTCAACAAGAAAACAGCGGACTTAAATGACACACTACACCAGATGAATTTGATGGATATTTTTCAGAGCATTTCATCCCAAAGCAGCAGAATATACATTCTTTTCAAGTGGCAGCCCCCGCCCCCGTACAGCCCAGATTTGGCACACTGTGACTTTAGGCCTTTCCCAAAACTACAATTACCTTTGAAAGGGAAGAGATTTCAGATCATCAGTGAGATTCAGGAAAATATGACAGGGCAGCTGATGGCGACTGGGAGACCTGTGCGAGGTCCCAAGGTGCCTCCTTTAAAGGGGACTGAGGCATCATTGTCCTATGTACACTCTTTCTTGTAACCTCTATCTTCCTCAACAAATGTCTGTTTTTCATAGTGCATGGCTGGATACTTTCTGGACAGACCTCATTTCTTATCTCTCACAGTCAGATATAATAGAAACAATAAGCCATCTAAATGTATCACCCATGAGAGTAAATTCTTAATTACTGAGAGTAACTGAAGAATTCAGCTAGTATTATATGAATAAATTATTAGTTCTATTCTAAAATTTATTCATGATATTTCCTCTAATCTTAGATAATTCACTGAGTTCCTCTGTGACTTTGCTGTCTGTATCTACATTAGTCTTTGGTTTAAAGTTAACTTCATATATCATAGTTTCTTTTGCATTTTCTTTTAGGATTTAGAAGAATGCTATTTATTTGTGGGCAGTTCTAATACTTCCTTTCTGTGGTATTATAGAGTTATGTAAGTAATGCAATATTGAATGCAACGGTTATTCATACTTTTTAAGAGTATTCAGTTTAGGTTCTAATTAACAAAATTCACAAATGGATGATCTATATTAGTTTCCTTATAAGCCTTCATTCAGCAATCAAAATATCCTCAACTATACTGCCAAACTTATACTGAAGAACAAACAAAAACAATAGCAACCAGTATTTGAACATATACTGCTTTTGCTTTATGTAAATTGTCTCTCAATCTGTCATAATAACCACACAGATGTAAGTATTATTATCTTTATTTTGTAAGTGTGAAAATATTAGCTTGCATAGATCAAATAATTTGGACAAAAATACACAGCCACTAAAAGATAGCATTGGGATTTGACTCTGTTTTTTCAGACTACAAGGCTCATTTATTTCTGTTAGCTACATTCTATTCCAAAATAACTCTCTGTCCTGGATAGGTCTTCAAACCTACTGTAACATGAGAATGAATGAATATAACTAAGAAAGGGAACCTGGTACAAGGAAAAGTAATTAACTGCATTATCAAATCACTCAATAAGTAAAAAACATCAATGAATCAGAAGAGCTTTGGTATCATCGTCAAGACCACCTGAACCTGAAAGCACTTCAGGTAGCGTGGAGATTCTAGAAGCCAGAGTTCAGAGGAGACCAGATTAGCACTCTGCCAATGTCTGGCCAGCCAGGCCCTATTAAGAGACAGGGACCGAAGCTCTCCCTTTCCCCACACTCTCTCCCACCCTGATCTGTTCCAGGAGCTGGGGGCTCCCGTACCCGTGGGAGCGCAGCGGTAAGCACGGCCGAGGAGGGCTACCCCAAAACACAGAGGCCCAGTTTCCGATCGTAGAGTCCCAGCAGCGGGACTCTGGCAGCCCGCTGCTGCCCCTGTCTAAGCGCTCACCCAGGGGTGGAGACTCCAACCCCACTTTGGAGGCGGTGCCCCGGGCAGAGACAGCCGCCACGCCGCGCAGGAGCACAGCATAGTGCCGGACTTGGGGGACCCCGGGTAATCCTTCCCCCCGGCCCGCGGGCGCTCTGCCCGCGAGCCGTAGGGCTGAAGGTCACCGCTGGGACGCGGGAGGACCGGAGCCCGCGCTCACCATTCCAGCGGCGTTCAGAGGCCGGAATGGGAGGGTGGCTGCGCCACCAGGGCCTGGAGCCAAAGCTGAGGCTGAGGGTGGAACTCGCACGAGGCGACACGACCGCGCGAGGAGCCGGAGTGCGTGGTACATGGTGCAGCAGGAGCTTGGGTTGAATATCTGTGCGACGGAGGCCACGCCTCTTCGCTGGCTGTCACTGCGCGTCCAGCCCACCGGACTCCACTCTTATCCAATCAACATCCGGAAACTGATCGCGGGGGGCGGAACCAACTGTGAACGGCCAGTAAAGGGTGAGGGGGCAGACTTCCGCGTAGAGCGGATATTTTAAGCCCTCAGAATCACGGGAAATTAATTGGAAGGGAATTATGGGAAAGGAAGTTCAGGTGGTTCTTTCAACCAGGTTGATTGATGTGTGTGGCTGCTGGAGAGCGAGAGTGTTAGCCAATGAACTTTCTGTTAGTGTTTAGTTGGCGGAACATCCTGAAAAGAAATATTGATGGACTCATTTAGTTATCATGTTATCTCTCATTAGCTGTTCTTTGTATAGGATTTTTTAAAAATTTCTTCCAGATTACAGATTCCATGTAGAAATTTTGGGGAAGCCCAGCAAAGTGTAGAGAATGAAATAATAATTATCCATGATGCCAACACTTAAGATAATGACTCATTTCTTTTAACTTGTCATTTTGAAGTCTCTTTAATTTCCTTTCTGTGCTTAATGTGTGCTGTCAGAACTCTGTTAAAATCAGTGTGGATGTTAATTCCAGTGTGGATAGGTGATTTGGGAATTTACTATTTGCATGTAGGGTTTCTAAGTTTTTGCATTGAAAGTCATATTGTTTGAATGCAATGGGTGATAAAATGCAGGAACTAATATAAAATTGCATCTAAACCACAGTTTTATCTCTTTTGACTCGTCTTTCTGTTGCTTGGAAGGAGATGACAGTTGATCAAGAAGAACCACTGGATTATGTCCCAAAATCGAAGTCCAGTAAACCAAGATTTTAACAGTTGGTCTCTGTAAAAGCTCTTGATAACACTTTTTATGTAATTTTGTGGCATATGAATTTGACTCATATGTATTTAAAATATGAAAGTTTCAGGGATGTCCAACCTGTAGCCCAGGATGGTTGTGAATGCGGCCCAACACAAAATCATAAATTTACTTAAAATATTATGAGATTTTTTTTGTGATTATGTGTTGCAATGTACTTAATGTGTGGTCCAAGACAATTCTTCCAGTGTGGTGCAGAGATGCCAGAAGTTTGGACACCCTTGGGTGTCCAACATAATAGTTGAACTACAATTAAAACTCTCCATAAAACCCACCTGAATTCTTTATACCTCATTACTTCCTTCCTTTCTCAACTGATGAGTCAGAAATCACTAAAATATTTGATGAAAAAGTGAAACCAAGGATTATTTAGAAGTTAAAGGTTCACAATAGAAGAGAAACAATGAAGAATTGAAAGATAACGCAACGGTTTAAGAAAACAATGAACCATCTCTCCCATTATTTACATTGATTAGTTCCACCCATAAAAGGCAAACAATGTTAACCCTAAAGCTTAATGTGAAGACAATGTTGCTCGTGTCATCGCTGGTTTGATGGAAAACTACAGAAACAGACATTCACTAACAATTGTTATTATTTCCTAGGAAATGCTAAAATTTTGAGGTATTTGCTTAATACCCCTTAAAAATAAAAGAAATAACAAATTACTAATAATTAAGTGGCATTTTCTTCCCATTTATCAATTAAAATGAGTTTCCATCTGCAAAAGCAGTGTATAGTTCCAATTTTATTTAAATGACATACATTCGTTTGAAACAATATTATCAGTATGTGGTTATGGGGTTATACAAATGATTGAAATTTGGCAAATACTGGCTTAGTTCATTATTTTCATTACTTAATAAGGAAAATGTAATATGTCTTAATAAAGAAATAATTACTGTTAAAATAAATCCCTAAGCCCAATATGAAGCCACTCCTGGCCAGGGCATCATGTCAGCACAGACACTGGGATGACTTTTGTGGCCTTGTAAGTGGACTTGACCAAAAATGCAATATATTCAGTTGGCCAGTCTCCAAACTCCAAACCAATTCTGGATGACTCACACCCTATAAAGATGACTGCATGGCCCTAGCCAATCAGATGTTTTCTGTTTCTCTCTTCTTTGTTTTTTATTCTTTATCTTCTAGAAGTTTCCTGCCTTCTTCCCCCATTTGGCAGTTCTCTAAAAGAATGCAGTCCATTTCATGAAGTATTACATAAAGTTTGCTTGCATCACCTGAATTGTTCTTCATTCATCATGTTTTAATAATCATCACTTCATAATGAATATGTAATGTAAATGCTTTTAAATCAATGGTTGACACTGGCCATCTTCATTTTGAGATGCAACATCTCACTATGGAAAATAACATTTGTGTTTTGCTTAGAGGTTTGTGGGAGTTTTCTACTTTGAACTTTGTCTCACAAGAGTATTGACCTGCTTTCTTCTTGCTGATTTTTGTGTGGTGTGTCCACATGTCTCTTTCACTTTGCTTCCCACCCATGTTGTGGGACTTGATGTCCTGCCATGAGGGCCAACGAAAACTGCAATGATTTCTCTTTCCTTTGTTCTAAATCTCAACACCTTGTTGACAAAATTGGCAGTAAGTTTCAATTCTTATCAGTTAAAATGTTCTCATTATTCTAAAGACTTTGAAGAGTGCAATTTAGGATACCTGTGGGTCTGGGACACTACTAGAGGAGTTCTTAGAGGAAATTATATTAATAAGATATTTAGATAATTGGGGGAGAGTTTGGGACAGAATTTATGATGTTTAGGTAATTCAGCAATAAAAAGGGCAATTATTAAATTGAGAAATAAACATAGTTGTATATTGGCTCTGGCTGTTGTAGCTCAGTGAATTGAGTGCCAGCCTGCAAACCAAAGGACTGCTGGTTCAAGTCCAAGTCAGGGCACATGCATGGGTTGTGGGCCAGGTCCCCAGTAGGGAGCATGTGAGAGGCAACCACACATTGATGTTTCTCTCCCTCTCTTTCTCCCTTCCTTTCCCTCTCTCTAAAAATAAATAAATACAAGCTTTTTTTTAAAAAAAAGCTGTATTTTGCAAGAAAAGGAAAAAGCATCATTAAATTTGGCCATAGTTATACTAAATCAAATATGAAATTTAGTTCTAACTGAAATTATGATATAATTATATTAAAAGAATGGAGAGATAAAAAGACATGAATTCTCAGTTTCAGTAGTGAGAAGTCATAACTTAAACCCACAAACTAAAATAAAACAAGAAGTACTCATATTGGCATGGTAATTGGAGATGTCGGACATGTACACCCTGCTGTTGGAAATGATGGTTCTGCTCAGGGACAGATGACAGAGAGGTGGAGAGAGCAGTTACTGTTTATGTCAAATGTGTTACAGAACTTTTTGACTCTCATAAACACATACAATGTACAAAAACGTTTAAAAACACCAAAATTGACAGCAACAAGAAAGCTGACCAACTCTCCATTCCTCCGAAAGAGAATAAACAAATCACATCTCCTAGTAATATGCTGGATTCCATATTTTCTCAAGGTCATGGCCCCTGTAATGGTCCACCCTTTTCCCTTCATTATCAGTTTACTTCTCTTTATTGGACCATTGCCTGAAGTCACTCTGTAGCTTTGCTGTGTTATCTTTCATGTTTACAGCAAACCAAACAAACAAACAACTGCCGTGACTTGGGTACCACTTCAACTACCCTGCATTTCTGTGACGTGTCCGCTCACCACCTTCACCTCCCTCTCCTCGAACTTGCTGCCATCTGTTGCATGACTCCACTGCTACTGCGCATCACATTCACCAGTGACCTCCCAGATGCAAATGCCACGGACAGTTCTCCACATGTTTGGCCACACGGATGCAAGCCACACTTCTTTCCCTTGGCAAAATCTCCTTCCTGATCTGTGCAATCTGAGCTCTCTCTCCCGCTTTTTGTTGGCTGTTCCTTGGCAGTCTTCTTTTCTAGTTCCTCACTTGTGGATGAGGAAGAGCCCAGGGCTCAGTCCTAAGTCATCTTTTCTTATTCTTTACTAAACTAAAAACAAGCTTTTTAATGAACCTCAGGTTTGAGTTAACCAGAATCCTAACTTTATGCCATGTGGCACATTAAAAGATCCGTTCTTATTTTATTTAAATATTTACTTCCTTTTCTGTTCATCCCCTACACCTGTTCTCCTTTCAGACCCCCAGGAAACTATTATAGTATGTTCATTTTGTATCACTTTAGTCATGTGTATTCTTATAAAGTATATACAGTTGTTTTGAGTATTTGTAAAATTTCGTGTAAATAATATTAAAATACACATACTGTTCTCTTTCTCATCTTCTATCCATTTTCTAGGTGAATTTTCTCTCCCTGGGTGAGTCATTCATTCATAGTTTTTGATAACATTTTTATTCTGATGTACCGATGACTCCAGACTTACTTTTCCAGGCCCGACTTCTCCTCTGTGTTTCAAATTCAAATATCCAACTGGATACTAAACATTTATGTTTTAGTTATCTATCTCAATATTCACATCTCAAACTTAATATACCAAAAGGGTAAGACTCAATTACCGCCCCATACCATTATTTAATATGCAACAGATGGTACCATCAGTTACTCAAGCTAGAAACATGGGAGCCCTTGATTCTTGAACTCTGCCCCTGTTCCCCAGCTACTGTATACACTACACCCAGTTTCCCAGCAAATCCTGGCCATTCTACCTCAAAATTATACCTTGAATCCATCTGCTTTTCTCCCCTTCACTTCCACTAATATTCATTTGTTCGTCAAATAAGTAAATAAGTAAGCCAGGTTACATAAGAGTAAATTTCATATGATGGCAAATGCAGTAAAAAATAAACAGGACCATATTTAGAGAATAATGGGGTATGTCTTTCCAATAGAGGGATCAAACTGAGGACGGTGTATTTGACCAGGGACCTAAACACCGAGAGAAAAGACAGAAGGAGAATACTAAGGCAGTGAGCAAAGAACCCAGTGAAATGAATAAACATTTATTGAGCAAGCTGAGCTCATTGAACAGAGTGAGGTAATATTCTGTTAATGTCAACAGAATAAGAATGACGATAACAACAGAGCAAATATTGCGTCCATTAATCTCTGCTATTAATGCTGATTTGTTAAATTTGTAAATGCGTAGAGACAAGTGGAAATATTCAGTGTCGGATGCTCCTCTTGCATTTTTAAACTATTCAACTGAACATTTAAAAAGGCCACATTTAAAATTTAAGCATACAAGACCGTTGAAATCAAATGGTTGAAAAAGATATAATATGTAAATGCTAACTAAATTGATATCAAACTTCAAGGCAAAAATTACTCCTTGAGATAAAGAGATTGCTTCATAATAAAAGCTTTATCTTGCCAGTAACATAGCAATTCTAAATGTGGTTTCGTCCATATGGAGAGAAACTCAAGGAAATAAGTATCAATCACACTATAGATTTTTTTACACATATAGTGTATTCTCTGACAACAATGAAACTTTTCTAGAAATCAATACCAATTGGGTATCTAGGAATCCCACCTATTTGGAACTTGAATACATTTCTCTTCTATGCTGTACTGAAATTACTAGCCAGCAGAGTAAGGCAATCATTTAATCAATAGGAAAGAAAGAAAAAAAACTATCATTGTCATTATAGTAAAAAGAAATAAAAGAATCTAAAGATTATTAGAATTAGTAAGAGAGTTCTGCGATTTTACTGGATATAAACTCAACAAACAAAAATAAATTGTATTTCTACATACTGTCAACAGCAGAAAATGAAATTAAAGATATAATTTACAATAAAATAAAAATATTAATAAACTAGAAATAAATCTAAAAAGGGCATATATAAAACTTTGAGAGAACTTGGAGAAGATCTAAACAAATGGAGAGAGAAAACATTTTTAAGGATTGAAAAACTCAACATTCTAAATATGTTATTCTTTCTAGAAATGTTCATAACTTCAAAGCAATCCCACTAAAAAACCTCAACAGAGCTTTTTTGTTTTTATTTTGTCTTGCTGGAATTAACAAAGTGATTCTAAAACTGAGATGGGAATGCAAAGCCCTAAAACAGTAGTCAAGAAAATTATGAAGAAGCACACAGCGGGCCGAGCTGCTCAGGCTGTCAAGGTTCTTTTTAGACCCAGCAATTTGGCTGCGGAATTGGCACTGGAATAAGCGAGTGTAGAATAGATGACATAGAACAGAAACCTAGAACCAGACCCACACACGTGTAAGCCTGGACCTAAGACAAAGGCAGTCATGGGAAGAAAAAAGTCTTTTTGTTCAGGAGTACTGGAGGAAATTGGGTATTCGCTTGGAAAAGAAAAGAAAATTTTGGCCCCTTTGTGTAAAAATGAACTCCATGTTGATTATAGACCTAAAAATAAAAAGTAAATGATAAATCTTTTAGAAGACAACAGAGAAGAATATTTCTATGATTTCGTGATTATAAAAAAATTATAAAACATGATATGAAAAGCACTAGCCAAAAAGGGAAAAAATGGATGAATCCAAATATGTTAAAACTAAGAATATCTTTTCATCGAAAACCACCACTAAGAAAGCAAGGAGGCAACACATAAACAAATAAAACTTATATTCTTACAGGAAAATAATATATTTGCAATATATATAAAGAATGAAACTCATATTCAATGTCATTTGTAAAACGAGAAAGACTACTCAAAAAACAAGAAGCACTTGTACAAAAGAAGAAAAGCAAGTTGGGAATAAACAGGTGAAAAGGTACTCAACTTCATTCACAAAGAGTGAAAATGAAAACGAAAATGACATACAGTAGCAACTCTCCAGACCTGCAGAAACTAGCAACTCCCTGTCCAAGTAAAAGTTAGTACAACACTTCAGAACATAACTCTGGTCTGATTAGGAAGGTTAAAAATACGTCTTAACCGTATATGAATCCTAAAGATACTCATACACAATGCGCACTACAGCGTATGTATGTGACTGGCTGTGGAGGCAGCACTATTCATAATATCTAAAAAATTGGAAGCACTTAAATGCCCATCAACAGAATGGATAACCAACACGTGGAAATGAAAATGAATGAACTACAACTACAAGAACAACACAGACGGATCTTAAGAAGCACGGTAATGAGAAAAAGAAGCAAACTGAAAAAAAAAGGAAATGCATGAATTCATTTAGAGTAAAGCTTAAAGGAGGCAAAACTGTTTTACAGATGCATGTATGGCAGTAAAATCGTAAACAAAAGCAAGGAAATGTGAAGTCAAGGTGACAGTTACCACAAGGCATGGGTGCAGATGTCGGGGGTTCTGACAATGTTCTTTTCCTAGGCCTGCTTTATAGTAAGGGAGCTTGCTTTATAGTAAGCTATTGTAGTGTACAGTTGTGTTTTATGTACTTTGCTTTTTTGTCATAGACCATAATTTAAAAAAATGAATGAGACTGTTTTCTATATATTGACACTAAAAGTTATTGAGTTATGTGTTGTAAAATGAAAAAAAAAAAGATGTAGAAAGTGTGTCAAAATTGCTACTATATGCAAAGGAAAGAAGGAGGGAGTGAGGGAGGACAGAGAGAGATGTTTGTAGAATAGGGTAACCAACACTAAATAGTGGCTATTTATGGGCAGGAAAAAAAAGGCAGCCAAGGAACAGGATTATAAGAATGACTATTTACCATTTTTATTTTGAACGTTTTATCATGTGAATGAAGAAATATCTACCAGCAAAAAAGTTTTCTAGCAACTCTATACTTATCCACAAGGGGTCACTATTGAACGATATTTAACTGGAGCTTTTGATCAGGGAAAAAAATTCTGAATTCTCCCTATTCTCACTAGGGAGTGAAGAAGTGTCATCTTTTGTTTATTTAACACGAGCCACATCATCTTAAAAAATAATAATATATATTAAAAATAAGATGAAAGAAGACAAAGAAATGGAGAGATAATATGAAGCCAGAAATGAGTCTACAAGAAGCATTTATTAATCATCTCCCCTAGTGATAATGCACAATTAAGAGTCAAGTTTCTAGCGTCCAGTGCTAGTGGGGGGTGGGGGTGGGAAGGAAATATGATTAGTTTACACAACTCAAAATCTTTCTGGGAGAATACTAAGAGTAGGCAAAATTTTTCTCCTGATAGACTCTGTTGAAGACAATCTGAGAACACTTTCATTGAAATTCCTGACAGGTCTTAATAACAAAAATAATAATTCATTTATGAAATCGTGACATCTCACTCTCAAAAGGAAGTTTAAGATGCTTGGGGATGTCAGACTAGGGAAATTTCATTCATGGTTAGTTATGAATGAAAATGAAAGTAAGAAAATACATGCACTAGAAAAAAGAAGAAGAAAAGCCCTAAGACTGTGCTTCAAAGCTTTGGTGTCTACATGGAAGATAAAAAGTGCCTCCACTTGGCCGCATTTTTCAAAATGTGGCTAATGTAATGTACTTGCTTTCTTTTCTCGAAGCAGAGCTGATTGTTCTTTGGGCTGATAAGGGGTTAAATGCTACTCCTTCGCTCAAGAGGAATTAGTCCAAACACTGCGGCTGGCTGGGCTTCCCCAGTATAAAGGCTGCGACAGACCTGTGTGTAGGAGCTAAGGTTTCCCCTGTGACAGACACTTCGGAAGTCATGGATTCATCTGGCATCCAAAGGAAAAAGATCGCTGTCATTGGGGGTGGCTTGGTAAGCATCTATTTGGATATTATTCCTGTTGGTGGCATCATACAACTATCCTTATCCTTGATGATTATTATGACTCATTTGTACGAACCGTTCATTTTCCTCTGAAAACTTTTCTAATGTTTAAATAGATGTATTTACAATATATTGTAAGTTTTAACGTGCTCTCTTCCAGGGAAGGTATTTTATTTCCATTAAACACAAAGGTGTCTGTTTTCCCTTGTCATTTTGATTTAGCATTTTTGGAAAAACAGAAAATTGAATTTATCAATTGCCAAGTTGATTGTTTTTTTTAAAAAATTACTGTAAATAGTCATTTGGATGAAAATATTCGACTCACTTTGGTTAATAACTCGGTTTATACTGTCTAATAAGAATAAAACTGTTAAGAAACATGAAGCTAATGCAAACTTAACCATGTTGGGCACTCGCTAGTTATTTGATGATTGGAATTGATACTTATTTGGTCACCCCCGGCATGGCAGTGCGGTGCCTTCTCACCCAGCAGGTGAGATGACCTCCAGGGCACATGCCCCCTGTGAGGCAAGACACTGTAGGAGGTCTCTCTGCTTCCATTGTCATTGCTCCAAGGCCAGTTCTCTTTAACACAGGACTGCCTCAGTGACCTGTATTTTTTTCCTTCTCATCAGAATATCCCCCCGAGTTAAAGTTTAATCATTTGTTTTCTCCTTTGGTCTAACCATTCATAGGCTGTTAACTCATAGGTATTCATTCACTCATTTATTTACTCAACAAGCATGTATTGAAGTCCTAGTATGTGCCAGACACTGTTCTAGGTAGCATAAGGATTAGTGTATTTAGAACCCCTATGTTTACATAGTGTATGCTCATTTTGTCTTTGGTTCTGCCTTCCTTATTTTTGCCCCAAAGTACTATGACAGTTCCTCTAACATTTCTGGTTCTAAATTTCAAATGCTAAGAAATGCCGTGGCATGCCGTGTTAGTCCATGTATGTGACATATGTTGTCATTTCTCCCTACTGGGCTTCAGTCCAATTCTTTCCTAGCAAGATTTTGCATAAAATGAGAATTCGTGTATGATACAGCACCTTACTGAGCACCTGCTATGTGCCAACATTGCTTTAGATACTGGAAGTTCAATGGTGAAATAATTTCAATGACAGCACTAGGAAGGAAAGGCAAACCAGGTACTGCTGTAGCATATCTTAAAGAGTATCTGATTAGCATGTGGTCAGGGACAGCCTCTTCTGAGGAAGGGACAGATGACAAGAGACCTGAATAATGAGAAAGAAGCCACCCTGTGAAGGGCTACAGAAAGATCACTTCAGGCAGAGGGAACAGCAAGAAGAGAAACCATGAAGTGATACAGTGCTGGATGCATTCAAGGAGCAGATGGAAGGGCAGACAAAATGGGGCTGCAGAGACTGAGAGAGCCATACCTCCTGCATCTCAGAGGGCAAAGCAAGATAGTTGGATTTTATTCCAGGCACAATGGAAAGTCAACAGAGGGCTTTAGGTAGGAAAGCAAGCTGTGGTTTTTAAAGAATTCTCAGCCTGTTAGGTGGAGAAAGCCTGGGAAAATTATAAAAAGACAGGATAGACCAGTTTATTCCCCACAGAAGGTTTTTGACTTCATGAGTCTAATAATTGTCTTATTTTGGGGTCCTGCTGCCTTTTCTTTTATAAAGGCTACTGATGTGGACCCCGGCTCGTGGGGTCGACCCCATTGTGGATGAGGCATGAGAAATACACACGGACTACCGAGTCCCATGGAAAAAAATGGACGACATGGCTTTTCTCTCAAGAGGAGAAAAGAAGCTTTGGCTCTTGCCACGACAGGCCTTTATTTCTTTTCTGGGAGCATTACATGAGGGTCCTCATTTACTCTGCACAGGTTCGCTTTACATAGAAAACAAAGGAGCTGATGCCGCTAATCACATCACAGAAGAAGGATATTTGCAAATGAAAAGGGCAACGTGGTTGGACCAGTTACACTTCATACTGGGGAGGTTTAGCACAGACTTTAGGAAGTTACAGTAAGCACTTGCTGCCTCAACTCAGGCAAGGGGGTTTTAGCAAAAGCAATCTCATAGCAGTCTAGCTACAATGCAGGCCTGATTCCCCACAGGAGAACCTATCTGTGGGCGTGGGTTCTGTCTGGGCCCACGCCACGCAGAACAGTGTCCTATAGGCTACCCTGATGCCTTCTATAATCAAACACACTAAAATATTCTGTGTACGTGAATTTGCTTTCCAAACAAAGTGGGGAATCATATTCTTAGGAGCTGTGGGGATTAGAAGCAAGATAATGCTGTTCCTCAGAATGCTGTTATAAGGAATGCAGTCCTTCAAAGGACCTAACTTTAAAAAGGATTTGAAAAACCATCTCTACTTATCTGGCTGGAAGGAGTTGGTGTAGCTTTCCAGATCTAATAAGTCAGTCTAGGGAAAAAGAACTGCCCTTCAGGCTGTCTTCCTTTGTGTTGAACTGATATGTCTCTTTTCTTTACAAAGCGACAAGTCAGAGAAGGCTCTACAACCCGAACATCTTTCCTTAAACTCTGTCCCTACTCAGGCCCTTGGTACTGAGAAATGCTGCCCCTGACGGCTCTTTCCAGCATTTACAGGTATGACAGAATGATCAGAGCCAAAGAGAGCTCTTCCAGAGACAGCTTCAGCCGCTGGAACCCTCATTTTTTTAGTCAAAGCCTAGATCTTTCGCTAAAAGGTCTATTGAACACTCCTGGTCAGCTGTCACCTCCTGTTGCACGTCCACCCACTGTTCTGGCACACACTCTGAAGGTATATTTTAGGGTATTGTTACAGGATTTCTTCTGTCTCCACTGCTGACAAGCAACCCTACTACGGTGTTTTGTGATTCATTCTTCCTATAATTGGCCCATCCCAATTCTCCATTAAAAGGTATTTAAAGGAGACATCAGGTTGAGGCAACTCCTGCATTTTATGATGGATTATGCATCACTGTGCCCTGCCCCAGGGGTTCCAGTCAAGTGAGTGACCTCTGCTGCTAAAATTGCCTTTGAGGTAGCTTGACCTTGATGTTGAGAGTTTGTGTGTCTCACAGCTGTAGATGTTAGATTCTGTCTTGGATATAGAATCAGCCCTAGATGGTGCTCCTGCCCCACCTTCTTAGGATCTTTCCATTTCACCGCTCACTCTTTACCCAGCTTCATGGGATAGAAACCTCATTAGACAGTAAAGGGACAGAGCATATATGGGGCCTGCAATCAGCTAGAAGCCCAGGAAATCTTATTCTCTCTGGGTCTCAGTTTCCTCATTTGGGCTAAAACCACGTCACTAACTCTTTTAACTCTAAAATCTCACTGTTTTCCTTCATACTTCCTTACTCACAGATCTCCAGCTTTGTTTTAAATCTAGTCTTTGTAAAAGCAGGAATCGGGGGTCACCAGGATTTTAATTCCCTCCAAGGTAAGTCCTGGACACATATAGACTGTTAAGTGTTTTACAGTCTTGGGTCATCTCCAAGTTTACTTCAGGTACTGCCTAGTGAACAGTATCTGGAGTAGATGCAATTACTTTAGACAGTTCAAGTTTTGTTAACTCTCTGCAGAGAATGTGTTTCTCTTTTCTTTTTATCCTAAAATATTCCCAGAAGGTTTGTCTATCTGTTGATACATATTCATCCACCCACCTATTTGTATATATGTTCACACAGTGTTGATGGTAATCTAAATTGGTACTTTTTCTGTAAGATAATGTGAATATACATGTATATGTATATGTGTGTGTATATGTTTAAGATATATGTATGTGATCTTAAAAATATGAGGGAATTGCAGAAGGCAGCAGCTACTTCTCCCATAGAGTTAGCCTCAGGATGGCATTGCATTTAGAGAAACAACTGTAGTTGAACCAAAAAGACATCAAAAACAATTAGGATAGTTAATGTGTTCCCTTTAAAAAAAAACAAACATGGAGTATCTTCAAAACCTTCTAAAAATAATCTTGCCCCATTCCTTTTCAATCTCTTCCATGTGCTTTGCAGCTAAACTCCCATCTCCTACATTCTAAATTGTCAAAATTCTCTCCCTACGTCATTTCAGACTCTCCTTTTCTCCCTTCTCCCTTCTCTCCTGCATCCTTGCTACTAAGGCCCAAGAGACAATGGGGCAGAAAGATGGTGTGGATCTTTGGAGTTTCTGTGGATTTGGTCCCTTTCACTAAAACTTGCCCTTTAGCAGACCATTTCATTACGGTGATTTTATCAAAAGAAATGAGTGTGCAACACACAGCTGTTTATAATTCCAAAAAATTTAAAAAACCCAAATCTCCAAATATGAGGTCACTGAATACAATGAAATGTAGTGTAACTATTAAGTATTTTGATTCAAAATATTTTCTGACATGGAAATATATTCATAGTATACTATTCATTTTTTAAAGAAATAATACAATATAGAGCTTACTACCCTTTTTAAAAGAAATATCATGTGGTCCAGGCTGAATAGCTCAGTTGGTTGGAGTGTTTTCCTGGTGCACCAAGGTTGTGGGTTCAATCCCTGGTCAGGGCACATAAAAGAAGTAACCAATGCATGCATGAATAAGCAGAACAACAAATCAATCTCTCTCTCTCTCCCTCCAAGATCAATTAAAAAAACAACATAAAAAAGAAATATTATGTGTTTCATATACATAGAAAATGTTAACACTGGTTCTGTTTGGTTGTAAGATTGTGGGTGATTACTTGTTCCTTTTTGTTTATCTGTATTTTTAAATCTTTATTAAAAAGCACTGACTTCTTACTAAGTATCAGGTACTGTGGTTTGTACCAGAAATAGACTGATAAAATACTGGTCATACAAACAACATTACTCTCTGGGCACGTACAGCCTGATGAGGAAATCGGAAAGGATGTAAATAAATAATTCAATTCATTTTGAGAGATGTTAAAGTGCATATATACATTCATAGAATTACAGAAGAAAAGGAAAATAAGTCTTTTGGAGGAAAGAGGTGTCAAAATTGCACTGGAAGAAATAAAACTATTTACAGATGAAATTATACATAAAAACCCTACAGAATCCATCAAAAAAACTGTCAGAATTAATAAATTTAGTAAAGCTGTAGGATACAAAAATCAAGAAAATGATCCCATTTAAAATTGCATGAAAAAGAATAAAATGTAAGAAAAAATTTAACCAAGAAGGTGAAAGACCTGTATATTGAAAACTAGAAGACAGTAATGAAAGAAATTAAAAACAAACACCTGAATAAGAAAAAAAAGAAGGGAGGGAGGGAGGTAGAAAGGGAGGTGGGAGGAAGAGAGGAAGGAAGGAAGGGAGGGAGGGAGGAAGGACTAAAGATATCAAATTTGAAGGAAGGCTAAACATTTTCCAAATATATTTAATATAAGGCAGGAAAGGATAGTTTGGACAAAAGGGACATTATATTTAGGTGCATGTACATATAAAATGCATGGTATATTAAGGAAATACATACTGATTTTGGTATGTACACTTCTTACAGATAGTGCATGGGAATAGCAAGAAATGAGCTAGAGAGAGAGGCTGGAGTAACGTGTAAGAATCCTTTGTGTCATGTCGAAAACTTGAGACTTTTCCGAAGACTTCTGAGAGCCAGTAAAGGATTTAACACAGAAAAGGCCTCATCCAATTTCCATTTTAGACAATGTCTAGGGAGGAGTTTGGCCTGAACAGGTAGAGACTGAGGGTCAGGGACAGGAGGGATAGTGGAGAACTTGCAGTAGTCCTGGTAGAGGGTAACGAGGGCCCCGTGAAAGGAGGGTATGGGAGGAAGATCTACGCTGAGAAAGACTCAGGAGGAACAACCAGGAGTACCTGTTGCCTGATTAAATGTGGACTGGTGGGTAGAGAGGGCTGGCAATGTTCTCCGAGGTGTCCTGGTTGGCCGAAACGGTGGGCAAGCTGCCACTCTCTGAGATGTGGAATATGCAAGGAGAAGCTTTCGAAGGCTGAAGGATGGGGATGAGTTGAACCTGACACATGGGAGATGGAGACATCCGTAAGGCACCCAGGCAGAGAATTCGGAAGTCAGAATTCAGAGAGAGACAGAGGACAGAGAAGAAGTCCTCGGCCAGGTTTCCTAACACCCCTGCAGCACGCGTATGGGCCATCCACCTTATCATCATCAAAGGAGAAAAGAATCAAGACTACTTAGCCTTAGGGACAAAATCCAGATGCAACACGTCAGCGAGTCCAGTCTAGGAATTAAATAATAAAACAATATTTGGCTCACCATATACAGTTGTAGCCCATGTCACAGTTGCTAACTAAAGATGAAGACATTTTTATGTGCTTATGCCATAATAAGTGCAGTTAACAATCTAGTTCTTCTCCTTCCATTGATATGTCCTGAGATCCAATTCTTTTTTTAAGAGTTTTTTTATTTAGTTTTAGAGAGAGGGGAAGTGAAGGAGAGAGAGAGGGAGAGAAACATCAATGTGTGGTTGCCTCTTTCACACCTCCTGCTGGGGACCTGGCCTGCCACCCAGGCACGTGCTCTGACTGGGAATCGAACCACAACCATTTTGGTTCCCAGGCCCGCGATCTATCCACTGAGCTACACCAGCCAGGGCTCTAAGATCCAATTCTTGATCCGCAGGCTGGTGCTCAATCCAGAGCCGTATCAGCCAGGGCCAGAGATCAAATTCTTGAGACCAAATTCTAATTCCATGAGTAGGAAGTATAAACAGGCTTTTTAAAAGTCATCTGGTGACAGACTCAGATGAAATCTTAGGAAGAGTTCTATATGCTTTATTAAGTCAAAAGTAGTTGACAAATTGACACATTTTTAACACTACACTATCAGACTAATTTCAAACACATTACAATAAAGAGGTATAAAATGCATAAAATTTAAATCATCTTGATGCCCTTCCTGTTAGGGTCAGCATTTATGAACAGTCACAGCTAGAGAGGTCACCTGGGAACCAGCAGAAATTTAGTGAATCCTAATATTATATAAAACCATGGCAGCTGAACACCCAGGGAGGATATCTAATCATTGTCATTACAAAAAAAAATTTCATATGATGTTTTTAATTGGTAACCTAGGCATCAATCATGGGCAGGGTGGGGCCAAAAGACTTGACCTATAAAGAAGGAAGTAAGGGAAGACAGGAAAAAAAATGGAAAAGGAGAAGAACAGAAAACTGGGTAAATCCATAATTACGTAACCAAGGAATCTCCTCAGAGCTCTGCTTACTCACCCAAAGGCTAGGCCACTTGTTAATAAAACTTTGATTCTACACATTATTTTATGGCCCAAAGAGTTGACTATTCTGGACTTTTGGTGCTTCAGAAGAAATTGAGAGACTCTTCAGAACTGCTCTTGTCCTTCAGAGAACTGTCCTATCTTTATCAAGGCTCACTTCCAAGAACTGGCACCTTGAACGGTTTTGCTGCTCCCAGGAGTGCCCCCTACCAGTGTCTTCACTTCTCTCTACACTCTCTTCCCTGTTCATTCTCAGAACCAGCTGTGCCTCCTGTGAGAGTCTGTGGTGGGTTCCGAGTGGCGTACACACATTTTCCTTCCCATTTATATCTTCATAGTAGTTCTAGTGCGGTTTTTTTTTTTTTTTTGCCGGTGTAACAAAGAAATTACCGACAGTTATTCCTGATTAAGCACCCTTTACAGAAAGTGAGAAGAGGAAATAAATTACAGTCTAAATGTCATTCTTTTAGCCACATGACTAATCCTTCTAGCTGAAATTCTGTCACATCTACCAATATTTTTCTTGTCTTTTAGTTTTATTTAAATCTCAGTTACACAGAACTGGAATTATCATGATCTTGATCATGAATGTCTTGGTTGGCCTTCCAAAATATTCAATGAGTGAATTGCTTTGAAAACAATTAAGTCTGAAAATTTTTCATACACTTCGTGGTTTAAATAAGGATTGGCTTATGTTTTTTTTTAGATTTTATTTATTTATTTTTAGAGAGGGAAGGGAGGGAGGGAGAGAGGGGGAGAGAGAGAGAAACATCAATATGCAGTTGCTGGGGGCCGTGGCCTGCAACCCAGACATGTGCTTGGACTGGGAATCGAACCTGCGATGCTTTGGTTTGTAGTCCGCACTCAATCCACTGAGCTGCGCCAGCCAGGGCTGGCTTATGGTTTTTTTTTTTAATTGCCATCACCAGTCTATAGAAATTGAATACTATGAAGAAAGTTAGGTGGTCGTGGTGTCACTGAATGGCAAGAGGAAATGAAAGAACTGAACCATAGGAATATTTTTTAAAAGAACACATAAGTGCTTAGATACTAAGGTACCTTTGAGGAGAAAGTAAAAACAGGTGTGAACTAAATAGACGAAGCCTCGGGCCCTTCTGTGTCTGCTCCTGGCCTGCCTAATAGGTGCATAGAGGGAAGACCACGTGAAGACACATCAGGAGAAAAGAACCTTCTACAAGCCAAGGAGAGAGGCCTGGAACAGAGTCTGCCCTCCCAGCCCTCAGAAGGAACCAGCTCTGCTGACCCCTTGATTTTAGACTCTCAGCCTCCAAAACCATGAGACAAGTATCTGCTCTTTAAGCCAGCTGGCTTGTGGTACTTTGTGAAGACAGCACTAGGAACTGAATACAAAGAGCTTATCGTGGTTGAAAGTTACATCCTTGGGTGATTTGGTGGTAATCTCTCCTGTTCAACCCACTACATTGCGACTGGTTTTGCGTGAGTTCAAAAAAGAGATCTGGGTAGGAGAGGTGAGTTTTTGCACCTCCATTGATGTGGAAGGTGGACTAGGATGCAAGTTTGAGATTCTCCAACATTGGATTGTCTTTCTTTGAAAGGGGAAAAGAGGGAAAGCCCAGAGGTGCATGAAAAAAAAAAGCAGAAAATGAAAAACGGTGTTTCAAGAAGAGAGGCTTATTAATAGCATTGATTGAATGCCACTGGTCATTCAGGCATGGTAATTGAATATGGATGATCTCACCCAATTTATATTGCTAGTGCTGAGGCAGTAGATAAATCACGGCAACCTATATAAAGCTTTAAGGAAGGCAACACTATCAAGCTTTGAGAAGACAATAGACAAAATATTCTTCATAACGTCAGAGAGGGGAAAGACTTTAAAAGATACCAAATGCATTAATAACAATGTAAAACATGGATAAATGTGAATACCTGAAATAGTTTCTCATCTTTAAAACACACTATAGAGTTTAAGAAGCAAGCCACACGACAGAAGAAAATATTTGCAACATTTAAAAATGACAAAGACTCTGTACTCAGATCTATCACTGTTTGAATCAATAGAAAAAAAAGTCACCAACCCAATAGAAAACAGGCAAGAGACTGCAGACACTTTATAAACAAGGAGACCGAAACAGTCAATCAATATACGAAAAAGTGTTCAACCCCATTGGTTACCAGACATATGCAAATTCAAACACTCCTCCCCATCTTCCCCTCCAATTGCAATGTTTAAAAGTTTGAAAATACCAGGTGCTGGCAAAGATGAATTCCCAGAGGATGCTGGTTGGAAAACACATTATTGCAAAATGTCGAAACACATGGCCCAATAAAGGTGAAGAAACACAAACCTTTGTACAAGGATTCCATTCCTGAGCATAAACCTTTAGAGAAAAATCATGCACATGTGTATACGGGATTCATGCACAAAAATGTTCTTTGCAGCATTGTTAACAATATCCCCCAACAAGGAAACACTCAAATGTCTTTCAATAGTAGAATGGCTGGACCATCTGTGAGGTTTCATACAATGATGAATAAAACAGTAATAAACTTGGATAACCTGGAGTTTACATGCAACCACATGGATGAATCTCCTAAGCATATTATTGTGTTAATGAAGCAAGATGCAAAAAAATACACAAGTGTGAGCCTAATTATATGATTCAAAAACAAGCCAAATTAACCTAAATGGCCTAGGAATATATACCTAAGTGATAACACTATAAAGAAGCAAGGATGGGTTATCGCAAAAGTCAGCGTACTGTTTATCTGTTGGTGAAAGGTTGTGGAGGCGGTGGGGGCATCTTCAGGAGCATAGCAATGCTCTGCTTTTTGACCAAAGTGATGGTTATATGGGTATTCACTTTCTAAGTGTTCTGCATACTATATACATGTTTTATGATCTTTCTGTAGGAAAGTTACATGTGACAATAAAAAAGTAAAAACTCTATCTCTAAAATTATAAAATTTAATCTTGAATTGTCTCATTATTTTTGCAAGTGGTGCTTTCTTGGAGTGACTGAGTAAATCAGTGTGATAACTAAGTCATACTCAATGCTTCATTTGGCCAGTGAAAATCCCCTGTACTGGTAGACTCAGATAAAAATGTGAAAACGTTCACTTTGAATTGTAGGTCGGATCGTTAAACGCGTGCTTCCTTGCAGAGAGGGACTTCCAAGTTGACGTGTATGAAGCTAGAGAAGGTAAGACAAGACTAAAGATGGTGAGACGTGGTTCCCATTCTCTGAGCTCTTTCTCTAGATTTTGAAAAGATATTTTTTAAAAATGAACTGTTCAAATTTTCAAACCTCGACTATCTCTATTAATTTAACACAAATGCACTATTATTAGTATTTTCTTTTCTTCTTTTTTAAAGATTTTATTTATTTTATCTTTTAGAGAGAGGAAGGGAAGGAGAGAGGGAGGGAAAAATCAATGTGTGGTTGCCTCTCGTACATTCTCTACTGGGGACCTGGCCTGCAAGCCAGGCATGTGCCCTAGACTGGAAATTGAACTGGTGACCCTTTGATTCACAGGCCAGCACTCAACCACTGAGCCACACCAGCCAGGGCAGTATTTTCTTTAAAAGAGTTAACAAGGCCTTGTAATCTGGTTCTGACCATACCAGTTGTTCACCCTATCCTAGGATATAAGGAGATGTGAGTAACATGGAGTCCACTTCCAATGTCTTAGATATCCGAGTGGCCAAATCTGCACGTGGAAGAAGCATTAACTTGGCCCTTTCTTATAGAGGACGACAAGCCTTGAAAGCCATTGGCCTAGAAGATCAGGTACTTTGTTAACGCATTTTCCTTACAGAAGATAACACCTGCTGTGCTCCAACAATCGCGTGGTCTAGCTTTCATCCTGGTGCAAAGGACTATCCAATGCCAAGAACCTCTTCATGCAGACTCATTCTACAGAGCTTTTCAAACTTCTAAATTGGCAAAAGGGTGAATATTTGACGCTTGAAGCACCTGGGGACCCAGAGCCTGATGCATGACCTGGGGCAGGGGATGTTGCAACCCCACCTGCTAATCACTTCTGCTGTGAGCTCTCAACAGGATGGTAGATCTCTGCTTACAGAGAAGTGAGCTCTGGATGGCATTAGGATGATGGGAGGCAGGCAGACTCCATTTCTTTGGCTATACAGATCCATATTCTCTTACCCACAATTCTACGATGTAAAAGCTCTAAAAATAGAAAGTTGTTCATCATCCATCCAGCAGAAAATTTGAACTGATGTAAGACTTTTCACAGCCATACCCATTTTTTTCATTTGGTGTCTGTATGTTTTACTGCAGAAATATTTTGTTTCGTTATGGGCTAGTGCCCCAGGCTCTGCTGGCTGTATGATAGACACATATGCCCTAAACTACCTCTCAAAAGTCTGAAAACTTCTGAATTCTGAAACCAATGGGCCCCAAGATTGTGGGTTAGGATTGTGGGCCTATAGTAGATTTTTCTAACATGGCCTCAATATCACTGAACTTCTCCCTGTGCACCATGCAGCTGGAAAATGTGAACAGAAATCACGTATTTTTCCCAATAGGACTTTTGCTGACAGTGGGTCTTCAACAAGATAACATAAGTCAATATAAGTTCCATTTGCATTTCTATACTTTTAGGTCTGTGTGTAGTAAAACACCCACTGGGTTCAGGAGTCCTGGGTTTTACACCCCATGTGTTGCTCTCTTGGGTGATCCTGGGAAAATCACTTAACCTTTCTGACAATGAAACACTTTCCCAAGTGTGATATCAGATTTAGACCCAATAAACTTTAAGTGAATTCCAAAATCCAAAGATTCAAAAGAAAGCAAAAACTAACATTTGCAAGAACACAGATTAACTTTCCACCATTCTATGCTTCCATGATTCTTTCTGCTATTTTTAATATTTTGAAAATATTTACTAAGCATGCTTTAAAATTCATTTCTATATTACTTGCATAATGTCATGTTACAGGAATTGAAATCGGTATTTCCGGTTTTATTTCAGGTTGTAGCTCAAGGTGTTCCGATGAGAGCAAGAATGATTCACTCTCTCTCAGGAAAAAAGTCTGCAATTCCCTATGGGAAAAAATCCCAGGTAGGTTGACACTGGAGGTACTTGTTTGGTTAGAGCTGAATCTAAAGTCTATAACTTGCAACTTGGACCCATCTTTGACATTTCCTGCGTCAGCCTAGAATTCAGGAACATAAGCCAGTTAACAAGTTAATTCATAACAGGTGCTTAAAATAGGGCCCCATCCCTCCCAGACACCCAAGAAGAGTTAGCTATTATTGTCATCCCAGTAGGCTTTTTTTTGCCTCTATGCTTTGCTCTTCTGGAAAGATTTTCCCTCCCATCTCCTTTTAGTTGCACAGAGAAAATTGCCCTGTATTTATTGTCAAGCATAATATACAAAAAACAACTTTACAGGGTTTTATGATGTTACCTTCCCTGACTCTCCAACCCAAACTTGAATTATAATGGAATTTATAGAATAAACCTGAAATGTCTTCAGTGTTCATAATTTCTTTTTTTATTTTTTAAAAAGATTTTATTTATTTTTATTTTTAGAGAGGGAAGGGAGGGAGAAAGAGAGAGAGAAACATCAATGTGCGGTTGCTGGGGGCCATGGCCTGCAACCCAGGCATGTGCCCTGACTGGGAATCAAACCTGCAATGCTTTGGTTCACAGCCCGCCTTCAATCCACTGAGCTACGCCAGCCAGGGCAGTGTTCATAATTTCTAAAACATCAGAGTCTGGAATGTGAAGTAGCATTTGTTAAAACAAATCTATCTTCTTGCTCTGTCACTTTTCTACTTATCTTTTATGCAGTAACACACACAGTTGTACAAAGCATACATTTTTATCTAGTTACACCATCTAAACTTGTTTCTTTGAGAGAATGAATGTACCAAACACCTATCAATAAGAGGAAAACTCCAACTTGCTTTGTCCAGCAACACCTCATTTTAAGTGGGGAATCCCAGTGAAGTTCATATTCTTCTGGGTCTCTGACCCTCCACAGACCTGCCATTGCAATTATAATGATGATGGTCAAACTCATCTGGGATCTTATTAAAAAACAAGTCTGATTTTGTGTGGCTGGAATGGAGGCTGAAGTTCTGCAACCCCCAAACACCCAGGTGGTATCCATGCTGCTGGTCTGTGGACCACACTTGGGGTAGTTTGCAGAAGACATATACATGCTCACGGGACCAAAGTCTTCCTAGATCTTGTGATGATAAGGTAGCTAACGCAGCCCATGTCAATTGTGATGGCTACTATCAGAAGCGAAAACAGAAAATAAGGACATGAAGAAAAAGAAATGAATCCTGGTGCATTGTTGGTGGGAACATACAATGGTACAGCCATATGAAAAATAGTGTGGCCATTCCTCAAACACTTAAAAAATAGAGGTACCATATACTCTAGCAATTCCACTTCTTGGTATATATCCCAAAGGACCAAAAACAGATATTTGAATACCTATGTTCATAGCATCATTTCAATAGTCAAAAGGTGGAAGCAACCCAAATGTCCATTGATGGGCGGACAGATAAGTAAAATGTGGTGTAAACATATGTGAGATAACAGAATATATATATAAATCTTTGCCCCTGGATCCTAGAACAGAGCTCCCACAACCCCTATAATTTCCTAAGTGATATGGGCACCAGAAGCATCTTTTGTTCCAATGTTTGGTCTTTGACTCCAGTTCCTGACACAGGGTACCTAAATCCCTTGGAATTTTCAGCTCTACCCCCCATTCTATGGAGAGGAGAGAAGGTCTGAAAATGGATTAAATGACTCATCAAACCGATGTGAGGAAGCTCCATAAAAATCCCCAACAGTGGGGTTCTGCGAGCTTCTAGTGGGCAACCTTGAGCAGGTGCTGGGAGAGTGGTACTCTGGAGAAGGCACAGCAGCTCTACATGCCTCTCACATGCCTCACCCTACACACCTCTTCCATCCGGGTGCTCCTCTGTATGCCCATCTGCTTTTTCATTTCCTTTTGTGATAAACTGGTAAGCAGTAAACTGTTTTCCTGAGTTCTGTGAGCCACTCTAGCAAATTATCCAGACCTGAAAGGGGGTTCTGGAGAACTTGTGATTTATAGCCAATCAGTCAGAAGCACAGATGACAAACCAGACATAACAGTGGCATCTGAAGTGGGGGCAGTCTTGTGGGACTGAACCCTTAACCTTGGGATGGGCGCTAACTCCAGACAGCTAGTGCAGAAGAGAGTTAAATTATGGGACACCCAGTTCGGGCTGGTCATGTGAGGGTTAGAGAACCAGGACAAGTGTCAGTTTTCTACACAACAGACCCTAGATATCACTCAGCCTTTAAAGGAAAGGGACATATGCTGCTACATGAATGAGCGTTGAGGACTTTATTCTCAGTAAAGTAAGCCAGTCACAAGAGAGCAAATACTGTATGAACCCACTTCCATGAGTTCCCTGGAGCCCCTAAGTTCACAGAGATAGGAGATAGAATGGTGTTTGCCAGGGGCTGGAGGAAGGTAGAATGGGGAGTTATTGTTTAATGAGGATAGAGTTTCAGTTTCAAAAGATGAAGAGTTCTATAAAGGGACTAAATGGTAATGGAAAAAAATATACCATAAAGATTACATTTTAAAAAAGAGTTCTGGGAGTGGATGTGGTGATAATTGTAACAATATTGTGAATGTACTTAATGCCACTGAACTGTATCTTTAAAAATTGTTAACATGGTAAGGTTTATATTACAGGTATTTTGGCACAACTAAAATTTGTTTAAAAAGTGGGTCCAAAGTAAAACATTCCAAGAATTAAGGGCTTTGGGGAAAGAGGTGGCAGGGAAGAATGAAAATTTTCTGTTTAATTACTTTTCATAAATAATAACCTGCTTATTTTGGCATTATAAAAGCACAGGTAGAGACCTTTCATTCCCGAGCCTGGCAGGGGAATGAAGGGGAAGAAGTCCACTGACCATCCGCAGTCAGATAAACATTTTCAGATAATTAATATATTCTGTTTAGTTGCCCCCAATTGTGCTTGGTGTTACAGGGAGGAAAAGAATCACCTGTTCTAAATAGACAAGTAAAATTTACATGTTCAAGTCAAGTATAAGCTGTTGTTTGTTAACTGTGGGAGCTAAACAAATATTAATACTTTTTCTTACACCTCTCAGATTCTCCTGGCTAGGCCAATAACCAAATTAACAGAGACAGATTAGCCAGAGTAAATCAAAGTTTAATACATGTTATGCAGAATTTGCGTAGACACAAAAAAATCCATGAAAATCCCAATGACCATGAAGCAACATTGGATATATAAGGCATTTTTTTTGACAATGAAGAAAGGGGTGAGAATGGGTGATTTACAGGTAGTTGAGAAAGAGTTGGAACACACCTGGCAGTAGAATCCTTGCTGGGAGTCTCAGAAAACCCTTGCTAGAGTAAGGATAGGTAGCAATGAGGCTCATTGCGGAGAGAACTCAGCTGAGGAATGGTCAGCCATGGGGTGCAGAGAGGGAGGAAAGCTTTGACCTCCAGAGAAGACTTCGCAGAGAGAGTGAACTTAGAGATAGTTCACTGAAATCTTAACTCGGCAGTGAGAGGGTGTTGTCCCAATCCAGCGAGGGTCTATCAGTGGAAGCAACTTGGGTGAGAACAGTTTTCAAAAACACAGATTTTTCAAGTGCCAAGTGTGCATTGGATGAGAAAATGTGTAAATGCACCTTCACATAACAGAATCTGACAGTGGTCAGCAACCTTATCAAATTCATTGACTCTACCCACCTTGCTTTACAGGTGCAGAAAGAAGCTGCATGATTACAAGAGGTCAGGGTCAAAGGGAAAATGAGGCAGGTTTCCTCTGAGACAACAGCCAGCAGAGCGTGGTGTTGGGGGCCCTTCCAGGAGAACTGGGCAGTACTGCTTCATCTCACTTGTCTCTTACTAAACTGAGAGTGATTTGTAATAATCAATCCACCTTCTTCTTGGATTAATGTGGAATGTGCTGAGGGAGGCCAATGCATTATATCCGTCCACTCGGCAAAGAGTGAGCCAATAAAGTATAAATAGACCATGGAGTGAGGTATGGCTCAGTGTACCAGGAAAGCTGGATGAGGAGAGTGACTTGAACCTGAAACTAAAGTTGGCTTCCTTACGGTACCACAGAGAGGGACAGACAGAAGTAGCTTCATCACCAATGATTTCCCAACAGGAAGACAGTGTCAGTGCAGGTTTCCACTTGGGGGCCTTGCATGCATGAAAACAAGGGGGAAATGACTCCTCCCCCACCAATCCTGCCATTTCTCAGTTCTTAAGAATTGAGTTAATGCCAAATTTATAGCCACTCCTCTTTCTTTGGCTTGCATCATTGTTTTCACGTCTGAGTCGAACACGGGAGCCTCCTTATCCTTTAAGATTGCTTTGAATTGCTTAACTCCACACCTGCAGCAGTCCAAAGCCCTCCCTAGGACCCCAGGATTTCTATGGACCCCTGGGGAGCCTACCTTTGATTGGCTTCCAGTGGCTCTAGGTGACCACCCCCTCTCCCCTGGTGTTGACCATGTACCATGATGGTCCAGACAGGAAGTTCACCTCTTCCACCAATTACCACAAACAACGTTCATTCAAATGACACATGAAATCCTGAAGACCTGTGGATCCCTCAGGGCTCACACTGCCTACAGAACAGCAAACAAACTTGAAGTCCCCAAGGGGCACAGTTTAATCCCCAATATCTATTTTGAAACCCTTCTCTGGGCTGAGCCTCCCTCCTCTGGCTGTTTTCTTGGCCCTTTTCTCCCCGCAGCACCCACGTTCTCCTGGTCTTGCTGGTTCCTCCCATCTCCCTCCCAGAAGGCCCTGGGAACTATCAAATGATTCCTTAATATACAGAGCAGGCCAGAGCTCCCCAGTTTTTGCTTCTAATCTGCCGAGCCCAAAATAATGGCGCTCCCTTACTAAAAAACAATCTCTTTTGAAGGCATTCAGCACAAAGAATGTGAACCATTTTTTCCAATATATCTGGAAAAGTTAGCACTGCAACTCTTGTCTTACAAGTCTCCAAAAAAGATAATCCAACTTCCTTTAGGTTATTTTTATTATTGTTATCATCAGTAGTATTAGTATTATTATTTTGGCTATAAGAGCCATTTCTTGGCTCAACTTATTTACTTACATTATTTTTCATAAGATCAATATTTTAGAACAGGTAAAGACTTGAGAGCGGTGACTCTATCTTTTGATTATGAAAAAATGCCAGTCACAGATATAGAGCAGACCAGACAGGGACTCTCCCTGCAGCCTGGTTATTGACATGGAAAGAATATTTTCCCCATGTAAATATGCCTTTATAATTAAAATGTGTCCTAACATACTTTGAATGACAAGCATGGTTTCCACGGAAATGAGGTGATTAGAGACGTGGAAGACTGCAGAACAGAACTAGGAGAGTTAATAGGTCACTGTTAATTTCGGCTTATAGCAAAGACACAGGAAGCTCTTCCTCAGTCATCGCCTTTGTAGCATGAACAAACTATTTTTATACCAAGTTCAGATTTAGCTGTTAATTTTAAATGTCTCTACGTTTGGATGAGGTAAAGAGTTCTAAATTAGTATATTTGTGTTAAATGTGACATACGCCACAATATGGAAAGTGACATGGTTAAAATTTTTAAAGCAATAGACTCACCCTGCATTGCAAGTCTGCAGTGTGCCCTATATGGCCCTGAGGTGGGCACTGCAGCCTTCGGGGGCCCCTTCCTCTGTAAAACATTAAGTAGTAAAAATTAGGTTTTATGAGTGCATTGGTATAAATAGTAATATAATAAAGGCTGGGTTCATTCTTATATACTCACTATACTAATTTTTCTTCTTCTGATTTCAAAATAGACTAAAATGAAAATTAAATAGACTAAAATTAGGGGCACATGAAAATGTACCCCTAAAAGTATGGTGGGCCCTATGTACCATGCCTGCCACGCCTCGCAGAACAGTCAACCCACTGAATTGTCCTATAAAGTCACAAACAATGAACACCTGACCCAGGGAGACTTGATCTACTCCTACCAGCCCCTTTCTGGCTACCACCACCACCAACCACACACACACACACACACACACACACACACACACACACACACCCTTTCACTTTGAAACGAAGGTCTTTGGGAAACAGTACATTTATTCTGGTTATGTTGTCATTGCTAAAGTTCTTTTAAACAGCTTCATTTGAGGACCTAAGACAAAAATATGAAATTTACAATTTGCTATTAAAATAAAACTATCTTAGTGAAAATATTTTCCTACAAGAGAAGGGTTTGGTTTTTATAGTATCAAACTTTGAAAAACCCTAAGTTTAAAGTTAAGTATCATCTTATATGTGTTTCATTAAAGTGTTTATTGTCTAAAAGGCTATATAGCTAAATGGTCACAAAATTAAGATAGCAACCTTCTGCTAAGTAGTAAATTTTTCCTATTTTTTAGTGAGCAACATAGAGTTATATTTTCCGATTCTCTGGAAACAAACAGTATCTACTATCTTTTTCTTGCAGTATATTCTTTCTATAAGCAGAGAAAATCTGAACAAGGATCTATTAACTGGTAAGTCCAATGCTTTATTCACCAGTTGTCATTTTCAGTATAGCACACAAGACTAGTCTTGTCATGTGATTTTTGTTACTGGGATTTGTTTACTATTTCTTTTCATAATTATTAAGAGCAGGACAATATACAATACCAAGTCCTTCTTAAAACGCAGTAGTGATGCATCCTCTAGCATCCCTTTTTCATCTTTTCAATGATCTAAATGCAAATCATTTGTCTGACGTGTATTGAATTCCTATTGTCTTGAGGCACTGGAATGAGTGCGTGCTTTCCCTGATGAATAACGCACAGTCCAGTGGAACAACAGATATGCTCTCACGATTTGCAAAGTGACACAGTTAGACTTGCATTTCAGAAAAACAAAAAACAGTAGTGTGGAGGCTAAGAGAAGGCCTCAAGAGTGTTGGGACAATCTGTGTCCAAAAAAATGAGACCCTGGACTAAAGCTATAGCAACATAGTTGGAGGGAAGTGTGTAAATTCGTGGTATTTATAGGAGACCTAGTAGATGGAGGGCGAAGGAGATTGAGAAAGAGGAAAGCCTAAAATATAGCCCTGAGGTTTCTAATGTAACTAAAAAGGCCTAGTCATTCACGGAAAAGCCCCTGGATTGGTAATTAAATCAGTAGCTTGGCGGATCAGTCCAATCACATCCCATGTGGCCCGTGCTCGTAGTACTTCTTTCTCTTCTTCAGCATTTGGACTGAACATATTTACTCCCTGCAAAGCAAGCCCTAAAGTAGTTCTACTGGCTCCTAGATCTGTCCTGAGCAGTCCAGCCCAAGACAGCTCACATGATTTATCTGCTTCTCCACAATTCCCCATCCAAAGCCAGCTTGCAATATGTCTGTTGAATTGAATTCAACTGGAAAGAGTGACAGGGAAAGCCATTCTAGTTGATTCAGCAGGGGCCCAAGAAATAGGGGTTAGTATCCTTAAATCAATTTCTTTGCCTGCATTTGTAAGACTGTTTTTTGGATGGGCAGATGGGAGCGGTGGGGCTAGGTGACTAGATGGCTAAATAGATTCATGCTGTTCTTAAGAAAATGAATAAACCAAAGAACACCTTTTAAAAATGTAACATAGATCGCCTAAGACAATCTCTTTATAGTGTCCTCTGAATTTATTAGGATGAAAATAACAGCAAACATTCATTAAGGCACCAGGCACCATGTTAAGTGCTATATATGCATCAATTTGTATGACCATCCCAATAACTACGAGAGGTGGGGATTATCTTTCTCCAACCTGTACAGATGGTGGAGGAGGCTTACAGGGCTCCTCAGCAGAACAAGTCACACTGTTAATAAGTGGTAGAATCTGGACTTAAACTTGAGTCTGTTTATTCCAAAGCCCATGCTTTTAACTACTACCGTCACTGCCCCCCAATATTATATATGAAACTTCTGCTAATACTGAGGAGCAAACACAGGTGGGGAAGATACAGCCTTGGTGCACGGCAATGTGCTGCACCGCATGCAGCTTCTGAAATGCTGTAAATCCGTTAGTAAAATGAACACTGAACCACTTCTCTCCTAAACTTTGTTCGGAAAGTATGAGCTGCCCACTCCACAGGTCCAATCACTTGTCACTGTTCATTTCTCCTTGGCCGAACAGTCCCCGCTCTGAGCCATTCTGACTAAAGCATTTGCCTGCATCCGCATTTCATGAGGGGTTCTATCCCACCGTGGTTCGCTGCTCTGTGGGATGTTAATAACTGTTCTGCAAGACGACTAGAAAAAGGACATGTGGTCAAGTGAGTTTGTAAGTCCTGCATCAAACAAGCTTTAAATCTTTCTTGTGACAGGGATTCTCAAAGCTTGGTTCTACTGGTCTGCGTGGCAGGCTTTCTAGGGCCATCCGAGACATAGCCTCAATGAAACCCACATGTGTAATTTTAAATATTATGTTAGCCACATAAAAAAAAAACTAAAAAGATACAGGTGAACTTAACAATGTATTTTAATCTAATATATCCAAACATTACCATTTTAATGTACAATAAATGTGACAGTTATTTATGAGACATTTTCATTCTCTCTCTGTCTCTCTCTCTTTTTTTGGTACTAAGTTATAAAAATTCAATGCATACAACACATCTCCATTCCAACCAGCCACACATTTCAAACTCAAGAGTTGCAGGTAGCTAGAGACCTGGCAGTATGTCCAGGATGGCCAGAGAGTCAGCATTTCTTCAAAGGATTTGACCACAGAACAGTTTCTTGTGTTGGAGGGACCACATCCCAGGAATATTGTCCTGTGGAAAATTCTTTGGGATGTATTAGGATACATTTAAGAAAAAAAATAAAATAGATTCCACAGATACATTTTGTGTTTATGGAATATAGCCTTAGTCATTCAGGTAAATTTTGATTTCTCTAAAATATCTGCCAAAAGAGTTCTTACACATGAATAAGTCTTGGATTTACGATCGCTCAGATTTCAATATTCTAAAATCTCCAATCTCGCATTCCAGAATCTTCAAGTCTTCAAACCCCAAATCACACTTAGTCGGAATGGAGCAGAAGAGTCCAAAGCTTAGACAAAAAGGAGATAATCACGGGCAGGAATACTGAGTTGAAAGTCTGACTTTATTTTCTGTGATCCCAGGCGTCTTCCCTTTCCTCCCAGGATCTTGGTTACTCCATTTAAAAGGTCTGGGGCTCATCTCATCTGATTTGTAGCTTTGGGAGCAATAAAGAGTCTTCTAGAAGTAATTATAGCTTTCCTATCCTTGAGAATTCATAGGGGCAAAAATCATATTTTACTACTATGACAAGAACATGATTATTAGTTCAGAAAATGAAAATCACTAAATTCTATTGCTAGCTAGCAGGCGAATTAATAAAACACTAACATAACCTGATTCTATTTATTGAGAAATTTCAAGTATTATTACTCATTTCCCCCCTTAATGTTCCAGCGTGTGATTGTAAAAAGAATGAGTATCAGTAATCGATACTTGTCACAACTTGAAGTAGAAGTTCAAGTTGTAGAGAGTTTGGTTGAACATTTTCAATCACAAATGAAACCTTAAATTACAGGCAATTTTTAAAATATGTAATGCCTGTTTCCTTCCCAGGGTGTCAATAATTACAGCAATGTAAGACTCTGTATAATGGAGTTAGTTGGATTTTTTTTTAAGATGAGAGTAGTTGATTTTTATTCATGCCTTTTACTATCAAATTATCCTGCAACATTTACCAAATGTCAAATTCAGATTGAAATGTCAAATGTCAGATTCAAATGTCAAATTACCACTTCAATCACGTTTACATTGATAGGAATAAATAGTTCTGTTATATTCTTGTCAGAAAATGACTAATATTTGAATTTGAAAAAGTGAAACAAGAATTGGAATTTTATTTTTGTTTGCTTTCCTTTTTTTTTTGTTTCCTCAGCTGTTGAGAAATATCCCAACACAAAGGTGTACTTTGGCCACAGGTTGTTGAAATGTAATCCCGAGGAGAGAACCATCACGGTGGTTGGGTAATGAACGCCCCACAGCCTGTTGACTTCAGAGGGAAAAGTGAAGGGCTGGCGTGGAGAACTGTATCTGTAAACTTTGTTCTTTGGCTCTTTTGAAAGAGTTGAATTACTAAAAGGTTAATTCAGCTAGTTTCTAGATTTTTGCTGAGTTTTACATTGAAAAGAGACCTTAGATACCTTCTGCCTAGGATGCCAGCAGTCTTCCTGCTCACTCAGCCTCCCACAGTCTTCCACAGTGGGGACCCTACACTGCGGACTGCACTCTGCTTCATGCTCTGTCCTTGCTAGAAATAGACGACCCTCCACAGCCCTGTTTCTCCTCTCTTTGTGGATGTTATTTGTCTGCTCTGTTGCCTCTTAAGTTCCAAGTCTCCCGTCCCACTCTGGCGATGGATGTGTCATGGACTTCCAGTCCATTCAACATTTATAAACTCACATCTCTAAAAGGAACCTCTCTAACCTAGACCTGTACCTTCATTCTCAGTCTTAAATTCAGTTCTAACCAATGTGATTTTCTCATTAAACATCTTCATAGGTACCTCTGGCCATACCTGCAACACATCTGAAACCTCAATCATCTGTTTTTCTCCCAGCGTGTCCCACTCCTGACTAGTTCTATCATCCAGGGATGATAGGATCCCTGGGATGATATCCAGGGAATTAGGATCACTGTCATGGGCCCCTTTTCCTATTTTCTCCTCATTTTTGTGCTGGCCTCAGAGTCCGTGTCTTCTTCCTGAGCATCACAGTCCTTGGCTGTCAGCCCTGCCTTAGGTAGGCTACTGCGGTCACCTGGCCCTCGTTTCCCTTCTCTTCCACAATGTGCCTCCACCTCAATCCATCTAGTGCAAGTGAGATTAAGTTACCACTTCTCCTACATCCTCCACCCAATTGAAAAAAATCACTTTTTCCCCTTTTGCCAGGAAAATATATTTAAACCTTTTGCCATAGCATCCAAAATAATCTTCTCCCTTTTTCCCTTCCCACACTGTATTCTTTTCTTAAGCTTATCTCCTGCTATCCTCTGCTCAAGACAAATGTGTTCATTAAAAATCCTGGTCCTATCGCTTCGGTGGTTCATACATGCCCTCCACTTGGAATGCTGTGCCTTCTTTTCAAGATTCTCTTCCTTCACGCAGGGAATTCAACTCTCAGACACACGTCCCTGGCCGGGCATGTCTTTCTTAACCAGTGTGGTTGTGTGTTACTCTCATTCTCAGGAGAAAACCCGTGACAGAGGGTGTTACCATCTTTCTAGCTGTCAAATGAAATCTGTAAGTCAGATTTGTAAAAGTGAGTAGTAGCCCTGTTGACTTGCTACTTTTTACACAGCCAAGTGGAGGTACATTATCAATTTTACCACTAGACCCTCTTGAAAATAAATTTGGATGGTTCATTTTATTTTTCAGATCCGATGAAGTACCCAAAGATGTCACTTGTGACCTCATTGTAGGGTGTGATGGTGCCTATTCAACCGTCAGAGCTAACCTCATGAAGAAACCCCGCTTTGATTACAGTCAACAGTACATTCCTCATGGGTACATGGAGTTGACCATTCCATCTAAGGACGGAGATGTAAGTCCTTTCCTTTCTTATCCCCTTTACACACGCCTGGCATCATAGCAGGGTGGAGACATATTCCAGTGCGATTATTCTCCGTCTCATGTCTTAGTCTGGAGGGTTGGCAAAGTACTTTGTCATTAGTAATAAATTGGGCTATAGGTCCCTTTGATACTATCACTCTCTCTCCATCACCTTTTGAGATACTTTCCTAAGAAGTAAAGAAAGAGAGGAATTATAACTACCCTACTGGAAACACACAGGGAATTGGTCTCTGATAACAGTATCATTTCTCCATTTTCTCTCAGGAGGAAAAAAGTGGGTTGGGAATCAATTCTGTACACTGACAATTGGGAGGTCTTATTCTCATGATTAAATTAATCATAGCTATTAAATAAAGTAAACAGCAAGTTGTTGCAAAGAGATTTCCAAGGAGTTTTTTAATTGAATTTATTGGGGCGACATTGGCTAATAAAATTATATAGGTTTCAGGTGTACGGTTCTATAAAATATCACATGTATATTGTATTGTGTGTTTGCCACCCCAAGTCAAGTCTCCTTCCGTCACCATTTCCCCCATATACCCTCTTCAACCTCCCCCACCCCTCCTTCCCTCTTTAATCACCATACTATTGTCTGTGTCTTTGAGGCTTTTTTGCTTAATCCCTTCACCTTTGTCACCCAGCCCCTCAACCCACTCTCCCTCGGAGAGCTGTCAGTATGTTGTCTATCTGTCATTCTGTTTCTATTTTGCTTGTTTGTCTACTTTGTTCATTAGATTCATATGAGTGAAATTATACGGTACTTGTCTTTCTCTGACTGACTTATTTCACTCAGCATAATGTTCTCCAGGTCCTTCCATGCTGTGGCAAAGGGTAAGATTTCCTTCTTTTTACAGCCAAGTGATACTGCATTGTGTATATGTACACAGCTTTTCTATCAACTCATCTGCTGATGGGCACTGGGACTGCTTCCAAATCTTGGCTATTATAAATAATGCTGCAATGACCATAGCGGGGCATATATTCTTTCAAATCATTGTTTCAGGTTTCTTTGGATAAACACCCAGAAGTGCAATCACTAGGTCATAAAACTATTCCATTTTTAATTTTTTAAGGTATCTCCATACTGCTTTCCACAGTGGCTGCACTAGTCTGCATTCCCACCAACAGTGCAAATGGGTTCCCCTTTCTCCACATCCTTGCCAGCACTTGTTATTTGTTGATTTATTGATGATGGCCATTCTGACAGGTGTGAGGTAATATCTCACTGAAGTTTTAATTTGCATTTCTCTAGTGATTAGTGACATTGAGCATCTTTTCATATGTCTATTGGCCATCTGTATGTCCTCTTTTGAGGAGTGTCTATTAAGGTCCTTTGTCCATTTTTAAGTTGGATTCGTTGTTTTTTGGTGTTGAGTTTTATAAGCCCACTATAAATTTTGGATGTTAACTCCTTATCAGATGTATCATTGGCAAACACGTTCTCCAAGGAGCTTTCTTGTTCCCTTGTTGCCACGTTAAACCATATAAGGCCTGAGACAAATATTGCAGGAAATAATAAATTGGTCAGCTGTCATTCTGATGTGGACCCCAGCTCGTGGGGTCCACCACATTGTGGATGAGACACAAGACACTCGGACACACTACTGAGTCCCATGGAGGAAAAGGATGAGCATGGCTTCTCTCTCAAGGGGAGCAAAAGTAGTAGCCTCTGCCAAGACAGGGCCTTTATTGGGTTTCTCTGCACACTATATGATGGTCCTCATTTACTACTGCACAGGTTCGCTTTGGATGGTTACCTTTTACAGAAAACAAAGGAGCTGATGCCGGTCATCACATCACAGAAGGATATTTGAAAAGGGAAAATTAGTTGAACTGGTTACACTTGTCCTTGGAAGGTTTAGCATGGATTTTAGGAAGTTACAGTAAGCATTTGCTGTCTCAATTCAGGGTGAGGGAGTTTTAGCAAAAGCAAGTCTCAAAGCGGCCTAGGTACATTGCAGGCCTGATTCCCCACGGGAGAACCTATCCGTGGGCATGGGTCCTGTGCATCTCTGAGTGGGAGGTGGGTCCACGCCACACAGAACGGTCTCCTACATCATTCCTCTACTCTTTCGTATCTTTTGGAGCTCCAAGATGTTGTAGAGGTGGTCAGGAGATAGCGAGAGGGAAAAGCGAGGACATTGGCCTGCTGCAGGCAGCTCTCCTACTGCCTGTCTCTGTACTGCACACTCATGCAGCCCCACTTCACCCAGCAGTTCACCCTTCCCCTGAAGCTCCTTCCCTTTGCCCCTTATAGAATCCCCAAGTCCCTTGTTTTAACCACTCCCACCCCACAAATTTCTTTCTTTTTAAAATTACTTTTAAAATTTATTTTTTGTGTATTTTTTGTATTTTTAATTGTATTTTTTTCCATTACCATTTATCCCCCTGCTCAGCTTTTACTTCCTCTACTTCTAATTCAGCACCGAATCACCTACTGTCTCTCTGTCACTTGAACTGTGGTTAAAGACCAGGTATCCGGCTTTCCTTATGGATTCATGTTGCCAATCCAACTGCTTTGTAAGATCTTTGAGGTCAAAGAGTTACATATTTGTTCACTCCTATGTCTATGTACTGGGCTCGCTTTGTGCACCTGGGGATTAAAAAGTCAGGAAGGAATCGTCTCTTCCCCTAAGACACAAATAACTGTAACAAAGTATGAAAATGTCAGGCAGGAGACTATTCTGTGCTTCCCGAGTTCTTTTTTTCTGTGTAAAATATACACATGGTAGCCCTGGCTATTGTAGCTCAGTGAATTGAGTGTGGGTTGGGAACCAAAGGGTCACCAGTTCAATTCCCAGTCAAGGCACATGCCTGGGTTGCAGGCCAGAGGCAACCACACATTGATGTTTCTCTCCCTCTCTGTCTCCCTCCCTTCCTCCGCTCTAAAAATAAATAAATAAATTTTAAATACACACACACACGGTAAGTGCTTTCTAAGCATTTGTGAAAAGTAACGCAAACTTGAAATAGTTGGGAAATTGATTGGATATTCTTGTGTGTGTAAAATATCCTTGGGAACATTTAAGGTTTGGGTCAGTTGGGTCTTGGGTCTATTGATCTACCCAAGTAATCAATACTTACTCAGGTTGCTATTGTGTTGTAGAAGGGTCACTAAGGAGACCAGACTGCTCCACTATTCATTTTGTGAGAAACAAGATAAGAGGCTCATTTACAAAATTTGGTTTTGCACATAAAAATTAAATTAGGACCTTGCCATCCATACAAATGAGTCCCCAAATAAGATGAAAAGTATAAAAATATTACACACACATATAATATACATATATCCATTCACATGTAAATATATGTATATATGGAAATAAAGAGAAGAAAGAGAGAGAGAGAACATCTTATAGTCTGTTCTCAAATCTTCAGTTATACCTAGTATCAGAAACTCATCACACTGGTATACAGAAAACAGGGTATTGATTTCAAACCTTTTGAAGTCAAGTGATCAAGTACCTTTGTGATACAAGGCAATCAATGGTTCTATTTTAAAAACCTCACCTAAGTTTGAGTTTATAAAGACAGAACACAAAGCGTTTTCTAAGACTGGTTCTACTTTATACGGAAATAGACGTGCATATCACCAAGAATAGGATTCGGATTTCAATTGCTGTGGAAACAATGCTGAAAGGAGCAGAGTCAGCTCCATAGATGTGTCGCGTCAGCATACTAACCAGGCATGCGCACCTGTCTCCCACAGTACGCCATGGAGCCCAATTACCTGCACATCTGGCCTCGGAACACATTCATGATGATTGCACTTCCTAACAAGGTGGGGTAGGCTCTCTCATCGATGGAACTTTTGCATCTATAATTCGTGTTTTTCCCTATTCACTTCTGCACTATGTGTAAACCTAACTAAGGTCATCATTGTTGGGTCAATTGAGTGATTACATCTTGAAACTTTGGGGTGACTGAGGAAAATCCTGAAGCCGTTCCAATGATTTACTTTGCAAAGGAGATTCGACATCCACAGATGACTAGTGGGGGTTTGGTGTGTGGGGCCTGCCATCTTTCCCCAGATGCTGCAGGAAGTAACGTCCCCCAAATAAAGTCAAAGAGACTTAGATCATATATTAGGAAGCACTTTTAGCCTTTAAGATTTATAAAACATTGGAATATAGATGATCAAAAAAGAGGGTAGCTGTTCATTCATTAGACACAACTCTTTTTTGATATATAAGTATATAAAATACATATAGGGTCTGGCAGAAGTAATGTCTGCTTGAGTGTGATTAATTGGTAGAGTAATAATATGGGTGTAATAATTTATAGTTTTAATTTGAATATTTCACCTGAAATGTCATATGGTGTGCTTGAGTGTGATATTATGTTACAGAATTGTATGCTTATGATTTTGTAATAAAAGATTTTATAATAAAAATGGGGCATTATTTGTGCTGGACCCTGTATATTCCTGTTCTTATTTTATTGTTATTATTGTTATGTAATATAGATAGATATAGCTATCTGTTTCTCTGGTTGGTCTTTTTCTTTCTTTTTTCTTTCTCTCTCTTGTTATCAGTCCTGGGGTCCGATGTCTATTCATACTGTCATAAAAGGAACAGTAGAGGAAAAAAAAGAGGAGAAATTAAATCCAACCAACCTATTAGCAATCTAAGGTTTAGTGTTTGCTTGGTGGAAATTTCTGGAATTTACAGGGTAGAAATTCCCCTAATAACCAAGAAGCTGGGGAGTAGCCCTGAGACTGGGCAGAGCTTTTCTTTGGGAGTCAAGGGAAAAAGCAAGGGTGCTTTCCAGTCTGCTGGGACATTTCTCCCAGGTGCCTGTCGCCAGCAACAGCAAGAACCCTGCTGTTTAGGGACCCACCTTTGTGCCCACATCACGGCCTCCTCTTCCCTCTCATGCCGTTCTTTTTCTCACAGGACAAATCTTTCACGTGCACTTTGTTCATGCCCTTTGAAGAGTTTGAAAAACTTCAAACTAGTCGAGACGTGCTGGATTTCTTTCACAAGTGCTTTCCAGACGCCATTCCTTTAATTGGAGAGTAAGTTTCAAGATGTGCCATTTGCTCCATTGGTTTGAGTTATTCAAAATTCAAAGCAGGTGATGCAACTTATTTCCATTTAGCTTAAACAAAGCCGGCTGCACAGCAACCTAGCCGTGAAGCCTCTATTAGCAAAAGTGGGAGCTGTGCTACCAGCAGTTAGCTGAACAAGCCCAGGCCCTGGCCAGTTTCTCTGGGAGACAAGTCACTGATGTCCCCAGGCCCTTCTATATCCTTTGCAGGCTCCCTGACCCCGACAGATAAGCAAATCTATGACACATTGGGTACTAGCAGCCTCAAGTTCAGGTTTACCACTCAATAGCTGTCTAAGCTTCCCAAAAGCCCAGCCCCTCCCAGTAAAATGGTGATAATAATAGTACTGCTCCTGCCCCAGAAGGTTACAGTGAGGACTAAAGGACACCATGCTGATAAGTCATTCAGCCCAGGTCCTGGCACACATAAAGTTCAATTGTATCAGCTGTCTGGTTTAGAGCTCCCAGCTGCTCAGGCCCATGTCAGCATCACCCTCCATGTGGGCTGTGGTCATCTGGTCTCACTCAGTGCCTCTGTCCTCACTGTCCCTCCCTCCCAGAACCCAGCTCACTTGCCCCCTCCAGCGATGTCTTCATGGAGACAGCATAAGGCTGCAGAAAGAGCATGATTTTAATAGCTCTCTGTCCTTTACTTCTCTGAGTCTCAGGTTTTTCACCTTTAAAATGGGCACCAGGATACCTACTTTTTAGGGCAGTTGTGAAAACTCAATGAGCCAACTATGGCAAAGGGATGGCCACTGCCAGCCCATAGCGGGTCTTTGAAAAATTGTCAGTTTTCATCCCTTCCTGCTGATTAATTCTGTCTGTACTCATGTCTCCCTCTCCGACCTTGATGGAATTCTGTCTGGCACCAAAACATAACTCATATGTCCCTTGGCTATTTCTTGCTTTTCCAACCAGAGTTAAGACCCAGATTTATATACCATTTCTCTAATTATGCTTCCACAAACCTCTGTGGATGCTTTTCACACACCAGCTATGATTACAGCTGTCCACTTTCAAATACATATACATTCACATTAATTTTCATTTTGGTGTGTTGGGGTTTCATCCAATGCATGGCAACATCTTGACGTGTCCATAACCTAAAACAAACCAACATCACTGACAATTGCATGATCCACGTACAAGACATTCTCATGACATATAATGCTGACATATTTCAGGTTATTCACATGCAACCCAATGTGTTCTTTTCTAATGGGATGAACATCATTGCAAACCAAGGAGGTAATTAGGACGATGGCATTTGGGGACTGGAAGGAACCTCGGTTCCTCCCTTTCCTGTTTTCTTCCTGGTGTTCCCGCGTACCCGTCAGTAAAATCCTACGGTGATAAAGCCGGTAAATGTGAAAGGTGAGGACTACTTCGTACTCCGTTTAACATCTCTACACTCTGACTGTCTCTCTCTGAAGGCAAACCCTGACGCGAGACTTCTTCCTGTTGCCCGCCCAGCCCATGATCTCTGTGAAGTGCTCGCCTTTCCACTTCAAGTCTCACTGTCTGCTGATGGGAGACGCGGCTCACGCCATCGTGCCCTTCTTTGGGCAAGGGATGAATGCGGTGAGCTCTTTTCCCCAGGGAAATCCCAACCAAAAGCTCTTAAATTAAAACAAAAACAAAAATGAAACCCATGTCTAGGCCCTGGCCAAGTAGCTGAGTTGGTTAGAGTGTCGTCCTGATACGCCAAGATTGTGGGTTTGATCCCCAGCCAGGGCGCATACAAGAAGCAAGCAATGAATGCATGAACAAGTGGAACAGCGGGTCCGTGTTTGTTTCTGTCTTCCTCTCTCTCCACCCTCCTCTCTCTCTAAAAATCAATATCTTACCCTCGGGTAGGAATTAAACAATAATGTCTCAAACTATCCCCACAGAATCTCTGAGAACACAATCAATTCAACAACCATAGCGGCTGTTTAGCTAGATTCGGTACTAATTACAGGTGTCTTGAATTGCTTAATCCAGTACTTTAATGCAGAAAAAAAGCATAAAGCCTAAGATCGTTATGCAGTTACAAAATGTATCGGTTGCCTAAAATTTGGAGACTTGCCTATCAGTAGTCCAAGACTTGATTCTTAAAATATTTTTCTAGATATTATGTATAAGTATGTAAATGTTAGGCACAGAGAAAGAAAATATCTCAAATTATTTTTTCTATCACTTTTTCTTTCCAAAAGAAAGGAAAACACATTTGACAGGGTTAAATTAAACTATAAAACAGATTAGACTTTGAATGCTACTGCTTTCCTGGAAATTTTATCTTTCTGGCTAGAAAACCATTTCAGAAAAGAAATAGTGATCAAATACGTGTATGTTTGATAACTAAGAGTTTTATAATCATAGTCTTTTTTATTGTTTTGGTGATTGGGATACATTCCAAGTACAAACAGGTTGTGAATCTAATTGATTATACATTCTACAAAGCAGTGGTTAACACTGTGTTTTTAAAAACATAAATACACACTAACTTTATTGGATAAGTGCCCAGGCTCTGGATTCAATGGCCTGGGGTCAAATCCTGACTCCACAATTTGTTCAAATATGTTATTGCACAACTAACTTATCTTCATTTCCTTATCTGTAAAAGTGGGATTTTAATAGTACCTACTTCCTAGAGATTCTTGGGTAATAAATGAGTTAATTAAGTAGAGAATTTAAAAGTGTTAGCTCTATATGGCACCTCTCACATCTAAATAAAGTCTATATAATTGACAAGTTAATTTATTTGCTTCAGATGTAATCTCTGTATTTGATGTGAAAATTGCTTTATTTTTTAACTTTGACATGCTTTATATTGTCTCCAAAACTATAGCCTGAATTCCTAAAAAGCAGGAAACAGATTTGATTTCCTTCTTCCCCACTGTATTTTGCATAGTACCTTCCTGATTTTGTAGAGCCCCTAATACTGGAAATTTGCTTTACTCTTGGCCTATAGGAACTATATTAATATAAAAGTTCTATCCTGTCATTAAATTGCTCAAAATATGAATCTTAGAGACCTGAACAGTTTAAATATAATTCTAATACTCATGGTAAAGCAATATAGTTATTCTTGCTTCTTGAAGAAGCAATGGAATCCATGAAAATTACAAGAGTAATTTAAATTTTGATCAAATTCCAAATCACCATAAATAACACATATGAATCGGACAAAGACAAAACCATCAATAATGCAGTTGGTGGTCTTGAGAAATCCTCATTCAGTGCCAGGTGCGACTGGCTATTCAGCTGCTGTGAGCTGGCAGAGGGTAAACATCCTGTGACGTACCGGTGGAAGGTCTTTTCAAAATTGCCAAGAAGCTTTTATTCTTTCCAGTTTATTTTTTCCCATCTTTCTTATTTCAGGGCTTTGAAGACTGCTTGGTATTTGATGAGTTGTTGGATAAATTCAACAATGACCTGAGTAAGTAAAATTTCTCAAATGGACACAGACCGGCCCTGCTGATTAACTGTGGACCTCTTTCTGATTTTGGACGATCACACACCCACTCTGCAAACTTCCCGTTCAGCATTATAAATGTTTCCATTAATAGCCTCTGCTACCATTGTTGTCCACATCAGAAAAGCACCTAGAGAGCGAGACATTCCAGTCCTCTGGCCTGGGTTTCAGTCCTGACCCACCAACTCACTAGCAGTGTGACCTTGTGCGAGTCACGTCACCTTTTTAAAGTCTCAAGTGTGCTTTTTTCCATCTATAAAGTTGTGATCATTATACCAGCTTCAGAGAGTTGTTGTGAATTAAATAATTTGTGTAAAGCTTTAAAAAAAAAAAAGGTGGCACAAAGTAAGTTTCCAGCAAGTGTGTGATACTGTAGGGAGTCATTGGCACTGTGGTATCTGGATCAGCAGAGATCACAGCTTCCCGGGCAAATTGCTTGTGGTTTTCTTCCTTTCGTTCCCAGTCCTTTTACTCAGATGCTGGGTGTCCAGAGGTGTATCGTTTCCTCCCTTCTTCGCCCTCAGTGATTGGTCTCATCTGCTAACAACAGCGGAGGTGGATGGAGGGTTCATGTAGCAGAACATCCTGTCAATAGTGGCCTTGGTTACTAGGCAACACAGATCAATAATAATGCGACAATAGTAATCGTAACTAACATCACTGGATAGTTCATATGAGTTGGGGAACTTGATGTTCTTTTAATGCAATTTCATGCTTTCTTCAATGGAAAACCTGGGGCATATGTACTCTTTTTGTATCTTATTTACAAGTGAGGAAACCTAAGCTGAGAAACTATTGGCCCAAGTCATGCAGCTGAGAAGTGGGGACTTGCACCCAGGTTCTCTGACTTTAGAAACAACTCCCTAAATAACTACAGTTGTCCAGCCATCTGAAAACTGTGTTAGTTAGTTATTAATTTACCAAATACTTATTTGGTATTTAAGATATACCAGGTTAGGGTTTCAAACAGGAATGTAGCATGGGGCCTGTTTCTGGGAGATCACAGCCTGATGCGGGGTCTGCAGTTTAAGCTAATAGGGTGTCTCAGGTGCAATGAAAGTTGGCACATCGGGTAGCGAGGGAGCACATATAGGAGAAGCAAATGTTAAGCAGGATGGGGGTTGGGGGTCATGCACACTCATTTATATGAACTGCTTTCCATTCGTGACATAAGGAAGATAATGACTTACTAAACAACCAGTATACATTATATGAACTTTATCATAAGTTTTATTTAATCACAATAGGAAATACTTATCTGTTATTGCTCAGTATTCCTTGGTTGTTTGTCAATAGCCTGGTTACCCATAGTTTTAAAAGGTTAGAAAGAATAAGCTATTTAATTTTACCTCAGTAGAGTCCAGCAAAGTTTTTACAGACTGTCTTGGAAAAGTTGCATTATTTTACTTGGCTTCCAGGTATATGTCTTCCTGAATTCTCAAGACTTAGAATCCCAGATGACCATGCGATTTCGGACCTATCCATGTACAATTACATAGAGGTGAGAGAGAGGGTGTGGCTCTACTCCATGTGGTCATTCACTGAAACTCTGACAAGTGCTCTTTTTTAAAAATTTAGAAAATAGGTACAAAAGAACACACACACAGCATTCCTTACACACAGGTGGATCATAACCATGTGCACAGTGACAATAACCTCTACACATCACCTCCGTCTACACGTCAGTGACATGTGGGAGGAAACAGAGATGACACAGTGTCTGATTTAGTCTCTGATCATTCACAAGCTCAAACCTCAGATGCGAAGTAAAGTTAGTAATATGCTGTTTTAGTGAAAATATACCTTTAATAGGGGTTAGTTAATACCTTTGAAAAGTCTGAAAAATGTTAAATGGATTTTCCACTCTTATCATTATAAACTGCATCCTTAGAGTCACATCAAACTTCCTTGGGGGTATTATATATTGAAAAGAAAAAGTAACACTAAAAAAATCATGGTCAGAAGCCCTGGCTGGTGTGACTCAGTGGGTTGAGTGCTGGCCTGTGAACCAGAGGGTCGCTGGTTCGATTCCCAGTCAGGGCACGGGCCTGGGTTGCAGGCCAGGTACCAAGTAGGAGATGTGAGAGGCAACCACACATTGACGTTTCTCTGCCTCCTTTCCCCTCTCTCTAAAAATAAATAAATAAAATCTTTGAAAAAAGAAATCACGGTCAGAAAATCAATTACATGAAGATCATAATTCCATTTTAGCCAGTCACATGAAGAGCTCACAATAGACTGTGGTTATAGTTTTAAATGTTTAGTTTAAATGCATAGTTTATGTTTAGCCTAAATGTGTAGTTTAAAAATTTTATGAGATAAATTTAAAGAAGAGAGTGTTGCTGTTTTCCTTCTTTTTTAAAGCCAGCAACTAATAAAGCGGACTTCCATTCGAGCAGAGTAGTTTCACATGTGGTGAAGTTCTATAACATACTAAACGGCATATTATTGTATCTTTCCCGTGTCTTTAAAAGCAAGACAGGTACAACGCCATATTTGTTCTGAAGATGGAGTACCTTTAAAAAAATCCCTTCCTGCCATAAACAGTATTCCAAACCAATCAGAAAGCAGCAGAAATTAGTTAAATCATTGGGCTCACCAATTACCCACAGATCCAGTTGAAGAAACTGCAGTAGAGTTCCCATATATATCTCTGAGCAGAACAGAGTTCTCTGACAGACTTGGTATAATTGTTCTACCTTTTCAGTGTAATGACCTATACTGCTGAGAATTCCTAAAAGGGATTGGGAATGATGATTTTGGAAATAAGCACTTACCTGAGTACTTTGTGTCTGGCTTTATGATGAATAAGAATAAAAAGTATTAATAAGTTATTGTAAAGAAAGAAAGGTATTTTGTGCGAGGTATTCTTGAAAACTCTTGCATTATTGCAGATGCGAGCACATGTCAACTCAAGATGGTTCATCTTCCAGAAGAACGTGGAGAGATTTCTTCATACTATCATGCCCTCCACCTTCATTCCCCTCTACACCATGGTGAGGTCCCCCACCTTCATTCCCCTCTACACCATGGTGAGGTCCCCCACCTTCATTCCCCTCTATACCATGGTGAGGTCCCCCACCTTCATTCCCCTCTACACCATGGTGAGGTCCCCCACCTTCATTCCCCTCTACACCATGGTGAGGTCCCCCACCTTCATTCCCCTCTACACCATGGTGAGGTCCCCCACCTTCATTCCCCTCTATACCATGGTGAGGTCCCCCACCTTCATTCCTCTCTACACCATGGTGAGGTCCCCCACCTTCATTCCCCTCTACACCATGGTAAGGTCCTCCACCTTCATTCCTCTCTATACCATGGTAAGGTCTGAACTTAAGACTTTTCCTTATTTTAATCTTCTGAGTAGCCATTAAAGAATGCACAGAGTACTGGTACTCTTTAAACTGTCTTACAGGTCACATTTTCCAGAATAAGGTACCATGAAGCAGTGCTGCGCTGGCATTGGCAAAAAAAGGTTGGAACAGACTCAAATTTTTTGCTTGTTTTAAATCTGATGTGTCGAGACGCATAGCGTTTTGGTTATGTGTGCTTCAGGCAAGTAAAGAAACGAAGCGACTCACACGGAATGCTTGCCTTCCAAATAAAAAATGCTCTGGGTACACAGAAGGCAGTATGCTTAACAAAAGAGGCAAAGGGAGGGAGGGAGAGCTTTGGAAGAGAAGATATTTAAAAAAAAAACAAATTGGTGCTAATTCTAACCATTTTATTTTTTTTTATCAAAGTGACTTTTTACTTTTATTTATCAATCGACTTTTGCTTCATGTGATACTCTTAGGAGTTTAATTTATAAAACTGGGCAAAAATAAATCACTTATAAAAATATTCAAGTTCTAATAATGCTCTCCCACCCTCATTTGGGGCAGTTGACCTAGAGAAGCCAGTGAATAGACATTCAGATTTCTGATCTTCCATTTTGGAAATTTTACAACTTCATGCACTCAACAAATAGTTGTATTTAGTATAGAGACTGGACTGGGGCATGGTAGTGAAGAAGAAATAGTCCCTACACTTCTCTCAACGCTCAGAGACTAGGGGGAGAATAGACAAGTGCAGTGGAAATGTACAGACTGCCCATGGAGGAGAATGGGAGTGGGCCAAAACACCAGAAGCTGAAGAAACCTCTCATGTGTTCAGAGTGAAAATGGTAAGTACTGCAGAGGAGCTAGAAGGTACCACATACATGTGAAAATGGCTAGAGCAAGAGCTAGAATGGTAAAGAAGCCTTAAACATCATTTTTAAAAAATTATTATGGTATAATTGACATATAACATATTAGTTTCAGGTATACAACATAGTGATTCAATATTTGTATATATTGCAAAAGGATCACCACAATAAGTCTAGTTAACACCCATCACTACACACAATTAACAAAATTATTTTTTCTTGTGATAAGAACTTTTAAGATCTACTCTCTTAGCAACTTACAAGGACTTATTTGCTTTGAGCTCCGTGCTCAGGCAACAGCTCTATAGGTGCCAGGGACATATGGAGAGGCAGAGAGCTGGAGGGGCAGCTATCTCTCAGACAGAAGTGCTGGCAGAAGCCATTGTTTCCTTGCTGAGTCCCCTCCTAGTTGAACTGGCAGAGACAGGTGAGCACCTTATCTGAGTTTTTATCAACCTGGCTACACCTTTCACACCATTAGCACCATTTGCCCCACCCTGGTGAGTCCCTGAGACCCCACTCTACCCAAATTGAGGGCCCACCCAAGCCATTTCCAGTGGCCTTTCCATGCAAATGGCCTGTCTTGGCTTATGCTGCAGACATTTCTAAAATCTCCCAAAGGTTCACAAACCCCAAACAAACAGCACGTGGTCTCAGCATGTGTCTTATACCTTGCTAAGTGGCCCTGGGCCCAGCACTAGTAGCAGCAAGCCTTGGTTTGCAACTCGGCCTCTCCCAGGCACTTCCAAGCCCATCACAAGCAGAGCCATCTGCAGATCGCTTTGTAGCTCAGGTGGCCCCAGGCAGGGCACAGGTGGTGGCTGACCTCAGCCTGAACCTCTTAGGAGGCCCCAGAGCCAGCATACCCAATGGCCAGCTTCAGACTGTGCCAGAGCACCACACAACCTGCTCCACCAGTGACACATCCAGGGGCAGACGGGTGGGGCACAAGAACCCCACTGAAGCAAGTCTTGCTCTGTGGAGTAGGCCCCTGCACAGCAGATTCTCCACTGTAGTTGTAGTGGTCCTTGCAACAAAAGGGTCTGGGGGTAAATCCTTCCCAGTGATATGCCACTTAATGAAACAATCAGGTTTCAACTACAACAGCAGGGTACACACAGCCAACACAGGGACTACACCTGGAGTGACTACACCTCCCAGCTTGGGTGACTAGGGAGGCTGGGCCTCTGGGCCTTACAGGACATCCATTACATGAGGCCACTCTACTAAGCCTAGAACACACAGCAACTCTACCTACTACATAGAAGCAAACAGGGAGGCTGCCAAAATGAGAAGACAAACAAACATGACCCAAATGAAAGAACAGAACAAAACACTAGAAAAAGAACTAAACAAAATGAGGACAAGCAATCTACCAAATGCAGAGTTCAAAACACTGGTTATAATGATGTTCAATGAACTCAGGAAAAGAGTAGTGAAAACTCTTAGTGAAAACTCTTTCACTCTTAGTGAAAACTTCAACAAAGAGATAGGAAACACAAAAATGGAGGTAGAAAACATTTAAAAATAGTGAAGAATGAAGAATACAAGAACTGAAATGAAGAATATATTATAGGGAATCAACAGTAGAATAGATGAAGCAGAGGATCAAATCAGCAATTTGGGAAACAAAGAAGCAAAATACTCCCAATCAGGACAGCAAAAAGAAAAAGAATCCAAAACAAAATGAGACTAACCAATGTCACTCCAGTAAACTTAATAAAAACTAAATGAAAAAAAAAAAGCAAAAAAAAAAAATGACAATAGCTCAAGGGGCATCTGGGACCACATAAAGTATACCAACATTTGCATCATGGGGCTGCCTAAAGCACAAGAGAGAGAGAGCAAGAAATTGAAAACCTATGAGAAAAAATAATGACAGAAAATTTCCCTAGAAATTTTTCTTAGTGAAGGAAATAGATATACAAGTTCAGGAAGTTCAGAGAATCCAAAACAAGATTAACCCATACAGGTTCACCTCAAGACACATCATAATTAAAATGCCAAGGTTTAAAGACAAATAGAGAATCTTAAAAGCAGCAAGATGAATGGATAAAGAAGTGGTGTATATATACAATGGACTATGACTCAGCCACAAAAAAAAAAAAAAAGAAATCTTGCCATCTGCAACAACATGGATGGGCCTAGAGGGTATTGTGCTGAGTGAAATAAGTGAGACAGAGAAAGACAAATGCCATATAATTTCATTTATATGTGGGATCTTCAAAAAACAAACAAAATAAATGAACAAGCAGAACAGAAACAGACTCATAGGTACAGAGAACAGACTGATGCTTGCCAGATGGTAGGGGGTTTAGCGGGATGGGTAAAAATGGAAAAGGGATCAGGAAGTGGAAATTGGCCATTACAGCATAGTCATGGGGATGTAAAGTAAGCATGGGAAATATAGTTAATATTGATCATATGCCCCATACTGTAATAACTGTGTGGTGTCAGATGGTTATTAGATTTATCAGGTGATCACTTTGTCATTTACATATATATCTAATCACTGGGTTGTATGCCTGAAACTAATAGAACATTATACATTAACTATAATTAAATGTTTAAAATAATTAAAAAATGGGTAGAAGATCTAAACAGACATTTTTCCAAAGAAGACACACAGATGGCCAACAGGTACATGAAAAAGTGCTCAACGTCACTGATCATCAGGGAAATGCTAATCAAAGCCACAATGAGCTACCACTTCACACCTGTCAGATGGCTTTCATAAACATCTTGAACATTAACTTGAGGGAGGCAGGGAGACTGAAGGAAGCTAATAAACTCGGGTGCAGATTGTAGAAAGGTTACTTTGCTGTGTGGAGAATGGATTGGAAGGAATCGAGTTTACTCATCCAGAGATGAATAAGGTAAGGTCCCTGCCCTCAAGGAGCTCACAGTGTAATAGGGGAGAGAGATAGTGACAGGCAGTTATAATATAGGACAATAAGTACAGTAACAGAGGCCAGGATGATATGAGAGCATACCTCATCAATGCAGCTGATATACTGCAGGTGGTAAAGATCCTGTGTTTAAACTCTTTGAGTGTGTGTGTCTTCTGAGTCATTGAGGCCACGGGGTGCATCATTCTTCTCACGGACACTTAGGGCAGGGTCTGAGCAATGGATTGTTTGTGGCTTCAGCACAGTACTCTCCTAAGAGTTCATAGCTCTTTTTCTAAACTGGATTTTTTAATGACTGTACAAAGGTTCACTGCTAAGAATTCCTTGTACAGAACACATGGATTCAGGTGTCTCTGGAAAGAGAGAAAGGAAGGAAGCTCCAAATTCTTGATGTTACCAGCCATTGCAAGACTACCTAGTTGTCATGAAATTAAATTGCTGTTTCAGGTTCAAGAACAAAGAGGGAATTGTATACTCCTTGGTCGTTTAAGAATAAAGTTTATCTCAAGATTTTAATCTCTGCACAAATAATGTGAGTTCTTCCTGTCTCTACAGGTGCTAAACAAAGGATTCTGTTTCTTTGGAGCACTGATAGCCATTGGTGCTACCTACCTGTTTATGAGCTTCGTGTCACCGAGACTCCAGGACTACTCAAGAAGACCATGGGACTGGGTCACTAACTTTCAGAATACAGGACATGTTTCCCTGCCAACTCCATGGAGTCACTAGAACAAATTTCCAATGTCACTAGCAGGTGACAGAGGTGCTGAAGTACCAAATATACTTGATTTCTCTGTAATCAAATTGAAGGATCAAAACCATGTCTCCCATCATCGTATTTAATTCACTAATGGAAGATATTTGTCATCCTAGCATTAAATTCAGTGTAGAATTACTTTATGTGTTCACTGAAACTATATATTTTTTAAAGCCACCACTTGAAGGTGCAATGAGCAGCTGCCCACAACATTATGCTTATGTCTAAATATAAAAGTGCAATGACTAATACTGCTTTCACTTCTCAAAAAGTGAGGCCCAGAGATGTCGAGGAAGGCACGGATCGCACACTTTCTTTAATGGAGTTAACAGAGATCACAACAGGATTTGGCTCAGTACTTGGGACTAAATATTCCAATGTTCCTTACAATGTTAATGACACTTTTGACCACATGGATGGAACGTATCGAAGCACAGGGCTCAGGTTCACTTGATGAAACTAGAACTGTAAACGGAAAACTGGGGGGACTTTCTAGAGAGTTCAAAGGAACTGATATTATTTCCCAGTCTTCAAAGGCCAGTAGTATCTTCTGAAGACTAGAAAAGTCTATGAATGCCACGCTGAGTGAAGGGCAGAAGGGTTGTGTTTATGAAGGAAATACCTACACAGACAAAAGAAGAGAGAGGAAACAGAGGGAGATGGTATTTGTATAAATAGGAAGGCAAATTTTATTCCATTTCAGACTTTTGGAAGCAAGGTATTAACTTATTTATGAACTACATGCTGTGGCACAACCAGATTTAAAGTGATTTTGTCCAGTGAAAAATGGGTTATTTGTTTCTTCCTTCTTCAAAAGTCCAACGGAATCATTTAGGAGCCTTTCAAACATGATTGACTATGAAAATGCAACACCAGTAGGACAGTCATATAAGAAATAAATAGGAGGCAATAAAACAAATACAACCATTTATCACTGTTTCTTGTCTATGGTGTCAAAGGAATCCTTCAGTTCTAATAATCCATGCTTCGTCTAAACAAGGGCTCGTGGGAAAATGGCCTCCACACTACTAGTTATCTAGTAGCTTGACCGAACAGTAATAAGGATTAAATAATGTATTTTATCAGCATAGTTCTACATTTAATTTTCATCCCCCTACAAAGGTAAGCTTGTTTGCTTTTTTTGGAACTCTCCCTTTAAATTCAATCCAGAACTCTTGGCAAAATTGTGGAAAATTATCAAAAAGAGAGGTGATCTTGCCATGTTCGTGTTTGAAATGATACAGATTCAGGGGTGTCCAACCCGTGGCCCGCGGGCCACATGCACCTCAGGTTGGCTATGAATGTGGCCCAACACAAAATCATAAATTTACTTCAAGCCCTTTTTTTTGCTCATCAGTTTTTGTTAGTGTTTGGGTATTTAATGTGTGGCCCAAGATAACTCTTCTTCCAGCGTGGCCTGGAGACACCAAAAGGTTGGACACCCGTGATGGAGACAGCTGTCTTCCATCAACACGATCCTTACCACACACATCCTCTGCTCACATATGACTGCCTACACACCATGATGACCTTGAAACCCACCACCCAATTTTCCCAGCTGTGTTGCTTTTCGGTAGCATCTCCTAGAGCACGTTTGTCTGAAGCTCCTTTTTACCATATTAACATATAGCAAGTCTTTTGTTTCAGATAGAGTTAGGGGTTTGACTTTCGTTTCATCCTAGAACCATCTCTGATCAACATAATTGGTCAAACATTGGACATGACAGCAAAGAGAACCCAACACTCCAGAAAATTCCTGTTTCTCGAGCTATTTCATACTTGTGTATGTGACAAAGTTATTTTTACACTATGCTTTTTTTTTTTTGGAACAATGTATTGTGTGCCTTGGAAATACAATTGTTTAAAAACTATATCTGAAATGAAAGTTCCCAACATGTTAGAAGCTGATGGTGCCCCCATCAACCCGTCTTGTGCCCCCACGAGGTTTTTCACTATATAAAGCACCCATTGAACAAGAAAAACTGGCTGTGCTCAGTTGCTCCCAGAGGCTGGAGAGTACATGAACAATCTGAATTTCCTTTTGGGCCGCAAAAGCTCAGTTGGTATTACATAGAATGGGGATTCCAAAATGGTCCTCATAATGGGAGTCTCATGACGGTGTTCAGTGAAGTGCCCGTCTCGTCTGACCATTGTTTGTTCTCATAAAGGTCGTACTTGGATGGCATCACCCTTGGAGACATTAGTCTTGTCACTGTCATCAACTGATAGTGATTCGTCACTGGTGATGATAAAAATGACGGAAGAAGGACTGAAAGTCACCTTCTTCTTCGGCCTGTTGCCATCCTTCTGGGACATCACAATGGGCCTGATCTGCATCTCACTCCCAGCTGCCGGTAGGTCTGTAGCAGGCCTCCCGCAGCTCAGCAGCTGGACGCACAGCAGTTGCAAAAGGGACCTTCGAAACTGGCAGAGAGAAAATAAGGTCGAATAGTAAGAAAAGTGTGGCCCTTAATCTGGATTAGCCTTCAAGACAATTAGTTAAATGTGATTTGGGTTGTTCTCTGACAGGGGTGGGGGGTTAGGTGGCCACACTCAGATCTACCTAAGTAACCCTGCAGTTTTGCCTTTCATTTACTATAATTCTATTAAGTAGGCTGCGTAGGAAAGTTTGACAGCTTAGCATCTCTGTAGATTCGAGTTGCATGAACCGTCTGTGAGGGAAACTACCTTTGTTTCTCTAAGGAATCTGCACGAAAATTCATCCCACAAAGCATCGGTGAGCACTGCACTCTCCAGGTGACAGTCACGGTGCTACAGTCCAGAGACGCTGTGGGCGGCCAGGGCAGGCGAGGTCCCTCCTGGCAGAGGAAAGAGACCCACTAGTGGTCCTTTACTTAGGGGAAGAATTTTTTTCCCACCAAGACTGTGGATCAGTTGGAGCAAAAACACTACAGTGGAGAGGGCTGGTGTCCACCAACACCCGTGTTTCTTCTCTGTCCTGGGTTCAACGCTATTTCTCAGCCCCCTTCGCACTCAAGGGGTACAACTGGTCTCGACCGACCTTCCTAAGTGGCTGAATGGAACTGACCCCATCTTCTCCATCAGAGACACTGGACTGTGGACTCTGACATGAATGAGAAATAACCTTTTTCTTGTTAATCCACTGAGATCCCAGGGGGTTTGTTATAATTCTCTATTGTGACCAATAAAGCATATAAATAAAAATTTGCTTAATTTCATTTTCATCCCCTTTGTTTAGAGTAATATGTAGGCTTTTCCAGATTGGGAAATATCAGCGAAAAAGTATAATAGCTACATTGGTATCTATCTTCTTTGAAGTCCATTTATATATGTTATCATTTCATTTATACTTACCTTCAAGATATTTACTTGTTCGAGACTCTTGTGATTCCCCAATCTACCCTTTGGTGTGTCGGGTTCACTGCTAAAGATACTTTATTTTAAGTGCTAAATAGATTTTGCGAGCCAAAGAAAGTGTTTTCCAACTTAAATGGTAAGCTTCTTGAGGATAAGGACCATTGTTTCATTTATTTATTTGTTTTTGTTTGTTTGTTGCATCCTTTGTACTTCCTCTTCAAAGTGCGCTCCCAGACACCGGAAATGTCAGGACCCTGTGGGAGCTGGTTAGACATGCAGGATCTTGGACAACGAAACACACTAAATCAGCATGTGCCTTTTTCACAGGATCTCCAGGTGTGGTGTCTACATACCAAAGTGTTAAAAGCACTGATTGATAGCCCAGTGGCCCAGATAAAGGGCTCAAAAAGTAATTTAGTTAAAAATGTGTGTATTTGCCTGTTGAGGTGGTCATCCTTAAAATAAGGTCTTCTATTCCTTCAGAAAATTAAAGTTATAATCCACCTCACTAGAAAAATTCACATGTGCAAATTTTCGAAGAGTTTTATAAACACTTTCAGGGGTTCTGATGGTTCTCCTGTGGACAATGCAAGAAATCCAGAGTTTCTAACACACGCCCGTGTCAAAGGTCACGGGCTTCCAGAAAGCAGACGAATGGAAGGCAAGGGGCAAGGGAGAGAAGACCATCAGTGCAAGGGGACTGAGCCCTACGAGACCAAGCTCACTCGGAGGGCAAACCAACAATATTTAAGGAAAAGGGAAGGTGTAAGCATTGGGAGTGAGCTTTAGAAGGCTAATATAAAAGTGCCCCCTTCTTCCCAACTCTTGAAACATTAAAAGTCAGAATAGTTATTTTGCCTCTTATTAGTACAACCTGTTGCTTTAAAATTCCAATACTGCCATTAACCATTGTGCATAACTTTTAAATTCTCTGATCTGCCTTTGTAAGTTAGAGGCTCAGCTTTGTGTCAATCATAATGAGGCCTCTCACAGTCTGACTGAAAACCACTAAGTCAAAACCACAGTGGCCTATGCATACTGAAGCTTTCTACTACAGAAACAGACACAACAGATCTAGAGGAAGTTTCTTGAGCCAAATTAATCTTAGCTACACATTGGCCATGGCATAATAATAACACGATCAATTGCTAATGGTACTTGGAACCCCAAGTGAGGAGTTGTGACTATGAACTTTTAGGATTCAAGCAAACAAGGTCAAAATCCAGCCGTCCATACTTCCTAGATCGGGCAAGTTATGTAACTTCTCTGAATATATGTAATAGTCCGTAAATGAAATAAAAAAATAATAACAGTGACTATTTCATGGAGTTTTGTGATGATAATAGGTGTAACCTGCATAATGTAGTAAGAATTTCATTGTATTTTTTAAAAGATTTTATTTACTTATTTTTAGAGAGAGGGGAAGGGGGAGAGAAAAAAGAGAGAGGAACCACCAATGTGCTAGAGATACACTGATTGGTTGCTTCTTGCACACCCCCAGCTGGGGACCTGGCCAGCAACCTAAGCATGTGTCATGACTGGGAATTGAACCAGCAACCTTTCGGTTTGCAGGTTAGTACACAATCCACTGAGCCACACCAGCCAGGACAATATAGTAAGAATATTAAATGTAATACTCATTATTTGCCATGGTCTGAAACCAATCCTGCAATATCTCCCCAGCATATCTATATTATTATTAACATCTGCTGTGGCTATTATCACTAGACATGAAATGGTTTCTGTTAAACACTAATTTTAATAGGATTCTACCTAACAAGCATGAACCACCAGGGGTAGAATTGTTATAATTTGGGGGCAGAATATCCTATTTTTCTTCCTGAAGCCTTTGCTTTCCTGTAAAATTTTCTATTTGGGTTTTTGTCGTGGATGCTTCTCGGAATTATTTCTGTAAATGCATTCTAGTTTTCAACAATTCCACCCCCCAGGCTGGAAGCAATCAGTTCATTACAAAGCTTACCTTTCTGATCATGAAGACGTAAATCAGCAGGTTATGGACAGTGCTTAATTTAGCAGACAGGTAGGAAACAACAGACACCGTTGGACTGACCAGGTGTCCATAACCATTAACCACCAAGAAACAGACCACAATATGAGGCATCCAAAAAATCAGGAAGGTGAATATCATAACAAAGCACATTTTGGCCACTTTCTTTTCATATCTTAAAATCTTGATCACTTGAATTGTCTGAAGATCTTCAACACAATGAAGCTGCAGAAAGAAAGAAAGGAAAGGGTTGGAAAGGATAGGATTATTTTTGCTGTTTTTATAATAGAGACTCGGGCACCATTCTTGGCCCCACCTTAGTGGAAGGAGAACTGCGCAGGAAGTTGAGAAGCCGAGTTCTGACCCAGAACCTGCCCTTAATCTCTCCGCGTCTCAGTCTTCTCATCTTTGACGTAACACATTGAACTACAGTGTCTCTTAGGTCCATTAGTGGTTTTTAACGTTTTCTAATTAAAGAAGTATAAAATGAACAATTTTATTGATACTCAGTTTCTCCCTGATCCTGGAAACCCTTGTGGAGAGCATAACCCTCAGATTCTCAGAGCAAATGTGTGACATCCAGAATTCTGCATGGTTAAGCCTACAGCAGGTCGTGATGGGAACTGAATTCACACGTGAACTCTTGCTGGAAGCTACTGTGACTTCCAAATCACAGCTAATGGCTATCAAGTGGTATTTGATGAGGAATCTGTGATTGGTTTCATCAGGGGCTTGTTTGCAGAGATGAGCACTGGGCAAAACCTACATGGTCCCTTTCCTTAAAAACCAGCACTTCTCCTCCTCCTACTGCATTCCCATTAGATTTTGTTCAGTTCTTATATTTTTAAAGTTCTTTGACAAACTTTCTCAGATAAAGTATTCTCTAGATAGTCCTCCTGTTATTATTATAAATGTGTTATTAAGGTGAGGGGGAAAATATTCCTTTACACCAAAAGTATGTTCTTAAATAAAATGGTTATTTCTGACTAGTCCAAGCTCATTATGCTACAAAAATACAAATGCTTTAAATGTTGATTTTAGAAAAGGTATCCAGCCTACTGTTGATAAACGGGGATACTGATTGCATTTCAACAAATTCTAAGTGCTCTTTTTCTTTTATAAAAATTAAGGAGAATTTCCAAATAAGTTAGCTCATTTGCTTATAGAACTTAAAAATGTATTTGACCTAATATATCTAATCTACTAATATTATCTAAAGTTGCACTTAAGAAACAAGATTCTTATTAGAATCATGTATTCATGTGGACAAAAGTAGAAGATAACATTGATAATTTAAATGTTTGATTCTTTTCTAAAGTAGAAGGACCAGACACAGATACAAATAATTCTTCTTTGGACTTTTTTTCTTCTCCTTTGAGTTTGCAAAATCCAAAAAATGAAAAATTAATCACGTAAACAACCGTAACCTAAACACATATACCTTCACCCTTTCTCACATATTACTTCCCCAAACATTCACAGACCCTGACTCCATAAAGGAAAGTGACCAGAGATTTCTTGCCCATTAACAAAACCTTTTTCAAGACCCAGATGACTCCTCTTAGTCTAGGAATAGGAAGTGTCTCCAAACTCTGGATATCATGCTCAAACTCGATTTCCAAGCTTTGCAAATACCCTGAGCTTGGCTGAAGGGCACAGAACCTCCAGTGCTGAGACTCAGCTGGGACTCTGAACCCACCAACCACAGAAACCCCTCCAGAAACGGGCTGTCTGAGCCCTTTCACCACTTCCCCTTCCTACGCCATCTGTCTGTTTCTCGCTCCAAAAATAGTCACTGATCACCTGTCACATGTGTGTACTGTTCCAGCCCTAGGTGAACAATAAGACCCAATGTCTGTGCTTGTGGAATTAACTCACTGCTTGGTGAGGGTGCCAAACACACTTCTGCTTCCGTAAGTGATACGTGCTGCAAGGGACAGTGAGCAGGGAGGACTATGGGGATACACAGGGTGGGTAATCAATTCAGGGGTAGGGGCCGAGCCAGAAGATCCACATCTTAGCCTCCCGGGGTGAGTAGGAGTTAGCCAAGTAAGGAGGAGAGACAGAAGAATGTTCCAGGGAAAGGAAGAACATTAAGGTAAAGAGGTAAAGGAACACATGTCAAGTTTTAGAAATAAGAAAGATTGCCATTGGCTGAACCCTAAGGTGGCAAGAGGGAAGGCTTGTGAAGAAATGATGCAGAACAGGCAGCCAGAGGATGGCCTTGTCGGACCTGGTAGTCACACTTGGGGACTTGGTGCTTCATCACTAAGGCCATGGGACTGCTACAGGATGTTAAGCTAGGCAGTGACATGAGAATATTTGTATTTGAGAACAATTACTCTGGTGGTAGTATAAAGAGAATGGACTAGAGGAAAGCAAGAATGAAGGAAGAAAAACTGAGGTCCATTAGGACTGACTTTGTGGCCCTGGGAAAGGAGGAAAATGATACATGAAAAAATAGCTGAGGTTGAAGAGACAAAAATCGATAATTGGTTGGATGTGGGGGGAAACAAGGATGAAGAATAGTCAAAGATCACTCCTTAATTTCTGGATAGCTGGGAATGATGGTGGTTCACTGAGAAAGGAACGGATGAGTAGCAGGTTTGCGGGGGAAAGGTGGCACATTCATCTTCACACATGTTGAGTTTCGCTAGTCTGTGGACCATCCCCATGGAGATATTCCATAGGCAATTGACTGTGCAGATATAATAGAGGTCAGAGGAACAACCTGGATCAGAAGTAGAGATTTCAAAGTCTCTACTTTGATTGATTAGTAGATTGCTAGGAGGAGAAATCCTGGCAGGATGTGAGATTGTCCAGAGCTAGTGTCCAGCATGAGATGAGAGGTAGTGCAAGGGAGGCCCAGGGAAAAGAAGCCCTTGAAAGAGACTTGAGAAGGTGGGCCAGCCAGTACTGAAGATATGAGATGAGTGGATAAAAAGGATGTGGTACATTCACACAGTAGAATACTATGAGGCTGTGAAAAAGGAGAAACCCCTACCCTTTGTATCAATGGAATATGGAGTGCATCCCACACTGCTATTTCACATGTCATTCCTGCTAGTACCTGACAGGACATCTGCCAGTGGTCAGGTCTTGTCCTTTGTGGCTCAAAATTCACCTCCCAACAAAATACCTGTACTAGTCTTTATGTGACCCTTGAATTAATACAATTATGGGGAGTGTAGAATTCCCTTTATTAGAGTTCTTAAATTCTGTGTGTGCTGGAAGACAAAGGGGTTTGAGGGAGTCGTAGTTGATTTTTTCTGTCCAGACCCCTTTCCTTCCTTCTTCCAGTTTAGACTGGTGGCATAGAAAGAATGTTATTCCTCAGTGATCTTTTCTGAGAGTGATTCGTGGTGCAAAATTCTATGAAATGGGAAGAGCTGCTTGGCTGTGGGTAGCTACTGATCATTTAGGATGAGTTCAGTTGTCTTTGATTTCACACACAATGTCCTACCTTGGACCCAGTTAGGAGAGAGGCATTCACAGTCTCCAACTCACCATTCGAACGGAATACAGAATATGGCCACAGCAATGGGCGATGACGCCCATAGGCACCACCAGGCAGCCAAGAAATAAGAAAAGCACAAAGGAGGAATCGTTGGCGTCCTTGGATGTCCAGTCCACAGCGCAGCCTAATCCGTGTACATCCAGGGTGTACCTGTTCCAGCCCAGGAGAGGTGCTCCCGACCACGCCAGCGAGTATAGCCAGATGTAGGTAATGGCCCTCCAGGCCCAGGAAAAATTGATCACTCTGGCATGGACCATGCGAATATAACGTTCATAGGCCAGCACTGTTAGGGTGGTGATGGAAACAATCCCTGCAGGAAGAGAAAGGGCAACAGTATAGCACGGCACAGGGGGAGACAGCCACCCCAGAGGGCTACCTTCCTGCACTCCACCGGGGACACCCAGCAGCGTCTGCAACCAACAACGTGCTCCAAACGCTGCACTACATAAGAGGAATAGCGCCTCACAATCTCCGGGAAATTCGACTGGAAATATCTTTGCCCATAAAAGAAAATGTGGAATGGAAAATGGCATGTAGACTGCAGCAGGACAAAAATGACAGCTCAACCATCAGCCACCCCCATGATGCCTCTATTTCGTTAAATTTCCTGCAAAGGAAAGCTCTGGAGCATGTCAGGGTGAATCACTAAAGCGGCTCTCACGTGGTTTTTCCTCCCGTCAGCTGTGTCTGACTCAGCCCTTAGAAACAAAGTCAGAGCGGGTTCCACAAGTGCGCAGAGACCAAAGTCATTGGCCGCCCATGCAGAAGGCCACTTCAGCCACCTGCCAGGTAGGAACTGCTCACCTACAGGGATTGCTGACAAGCGAGTGAAGTCTGCTCTGCTCCCACGGTCCTCATTTATACCTCTATTGGCAGTAAACACACTTCACAATGTTACTTGCTTACTGCTCCGCCTGTCCCCGGAGTGATTTATTCACTCTACACGCTGACACAGCAGGTGTGATGAGGACGGAGACGCAGCATGTGACGCTAGCTGTCCAGAGGCGGTGCAGATGTGTGAACAGCTGGGGCACTGCACGAGGTGGAAGGGCTACAATGCCGAGACAGTGTGTTGTGGGAGCCACAGGGAAGGGGGCCTTTGTGGACAAGGCAGGAGGGGCATGGAAGAATTTTGCACCAGAGCATTGAGGCCACTGAAAGGTCTCTCGGAGGACATGAAGGAGAGAGAGTTAGAAAGAGTAGATGAGGCCATCCTGAGAAAGGCTTTTAATTTCTTCTTAAGGCTTTTGTTTGTTTTGTTGTTTTTCTTAAAAAGAAAAAAACAACCTTTTTCCTGCATAAAATGGTTAATTGGAAGATGATACTCCATCATGTTTTTTAAGCACGGAAGTGACAGTGGTTGAGTTCTCCTGTATGTCTCCCCCATTCTCCTCGGAAAGGACTTATCCCAGTAGCAGTAGAAGCTGAAACACCGTCCAGGGCATGGAGACCAGCTTGCAGGCTGCTGCAGTGGTCCAGGCAAGATGGGATGGGGTCTGAAGTAGGGTACCTTGAAAGGTATGAAAACAATGAAGTCTGAATTTTAGAGGCATTTAACAATTAATATCAACCAAATTCCAGCTCTTGTGAAGAGTGGAAGAGAAGAGTAAAGAATAACTTAGGAATACAGCATAGGGAATCTAGTCTATGATGTTGTCATAACTATGTATGTATGGTGTCTATGTATGGGTCCTAGACTTATCAGGGTGATCAGTTTATGTAAGATCTATAAAGGTCTAATCACTGCGTTGTAACCTGAAACTAACATAATGTTGTATGTCAAGCATAATTAGTTGGTGGGAATGCAGACTGGTGCAGCCACTCTCCAAAACAATATGGAATTTCCTCCAAAAATTAAAAATGGAACTGCCTTATGACACAGTGATTCCACTGCTGGAAATGTACCCCAAGAACCCTGAAACACCAGTTCAAAAGAACTTACGCACCCCTATGTTCATAGCAGTGCTATTTACAAAAGCTGCGTGTTGGAAATAGCCCAAGTGCCCATCAGTAGATGAGTGGATTAAAAATTGTGAAACATTTACACAAGGGAAAACTACACAGCAGAAAGAAAGAAGGAAGTCCTACCTTTTGCCACAGCATGGATGGAACTGGAAAGCATTATGCTAACTGAAATGAGTCAGTCAGATACCATACAACCTCACTTATAACTGGAATCTAATGAATGAAATAAACTAATGAGAAAACCAGAACCAGAGACAGGGAAACAGGGAACAGACCGAGAGCTGTAGGAGGAGATGGTGGAAGGAAGGGGAAGGCATTAGTCAAAACACATGCTGAGTGACTCACGGACACAGACAACAGAGAGGGGAGTGACCGTGGGTGAGAGGCGTGGGCTGGGTGGGGGGCAAAAGGGAAAAAAAGGACAACTGTGATAGATAAACATCAAAAAATTAATCAGTTAATTAAAAAAAGAATAACTTGGGGATTTCTAACCTGGGTGATGAGCAGAGTGATTACATTGACAGACAAACAAACTACAAGGTGGATGAGCAGATGTGAAGGGAGAAATGAATTGTGAGTTTCCTACAACACATTAGCGTGAATGGGGCAAAACAGGTTGTAACGGTGGTTCTAATGGAAAATGAAAATACAGCTGGTCTCGTGAGAAGTAGGGTAGGGGTGTGGAGGGTAGGTTCCCAAGAGGCCTAGGAGTGAGTCCCAGCTCCCCACTAAATGGCTCTGTGAATGCAGTTTCTTTAGACTTCAGTTTTATTTTTGTCTACATAAAATCGCCATGCACATTATAAAATTTTGTGATTTTATAATTACAAACATGCAAAATGAAGAGGTCCTAGACTCAGAAAGCAACTGATGGAACATAGTTAATATTAATTTATACCATGATAGGCTTTTGGGTATTTCGGGGATTGCGGGGAGCAGGATTATCCCCAGGGTCTGATACTTGTGGCCATCAGTCAATGCTCGTTGAATAAAGAGTGAATGTCAAGTAAACACATGAGTGGCTGGAAGAAGACTGGATTTTGAAATATGTTAGAGGAAATACTTCAGAAAGTAGTGATATGGTTAAGGCAATAAGTTAGTATAATTTTATCTTTCATTCATCTAGTTATTTATTAAATATTTATTGCTTATCTGCATGTGTCAATCATTGTACTAGAAAATAGGTGTAAAGAAGTGAGTGAAATAAGTGTCTCCTGGAACTTACAGTGCAGTGTGTACAAGAGAAAACAATAATAAAAAACAACAAAGCCCCGTGGCAGAGTGAGAGACCCCTTTGTATCTCTCTGTAAACCTACAGCTGGTCAGACAGCTGTAACCCAGCAAAGGTTCCTCTGCTCAACACGCAGGATGCCCGAGAGGTCCACCTTCAGCACACCTGAAGGTGGGCATGTTAGAATGCTTGGGGAGGCGGGGCAGGGGAAGGACATGGACACTGCCCACAGACATGGTGGCCCATGGCCCCAGGTAATGCAGTAGCCATGAAGTAGTTGGGGCGAGGCCCCCACACATCTGTTGGAGGGGAAGAGGGGCAGGCGCAGAGCCCTCACCAGAGCCCAGCAGCAGCAGAGACACATCTATGGCCTCCAACCACGCATGTGGCCGTAGGGAGTCAGAAAGCATTGCAGACACTGGGCTGGCTCTTACCCACCCGCCACATCCCCCTACCATGGGGGTGGCACCTCTAGAACCAGGTGACTCAGGCACAGTAGGGCTATCTACCACACCCGGTCACCCAGGAAGTGATACCTACCACCACAGTGACACCCCCCACAGTGACCCTGGAGGCACAGAGAACAGACTGACAGTTGGCAGAGGGGAGGGGCTTTGGGGGGCTGGTGACAAAGGTGAAGGGATGAAGCAGCACAGATGGGCAGCTGCAGAAGAGTCACAGAGACGGAGACCACAGCAGGGGGATGGGGCCAATAACGTTGTGATGACTCAGCATGGGGCCAGTGGGTGCCTGAGGCATCAGAGGGACCACTCCATAAAGTACGTGAGTTTTTAACCATTTTCCTGTTCATACAGAATAGTATTGAATGTAAGCTAATTGAAAAAAAAAATTTTTTTTAAGAAAACAAAAACTTGCCTTATACCACCATCTACTGGAAAGCAAAAGAAAAGCATCTAATCAAACCGCTGGATTATCAAAATCAAAATGGCACCTAAATAAGAAGAGCATTCACTGCTTCCCAGCAGAGGAACAACACATCAAGCACTATGACCAACCGGAAAGAAAGTGACGATTCTCCAGAAACCCAATGCAAAATCCTGGGAGACTGATCTAAGAGATACAGAGAACTCAAAATAGCCGTCATGAAGACTTTGAATAAGATGTAAGAAAACCCAAAAAGGCAGTCCAGTGAGCTCAGGTCTAAAATTAATAAACAGAAGGAGTACTTTACCAAAGAGGTTTAAGCTATAAAAGAGGACCAAACAAATTCTGGAGCTGAAGAAATCAAGAAATGAGATGAACAATTCAGGAGGAAGCTGGAATTATTATTTCCGGCTGCTGGAACCAGAGAAGACCGCATGGAAGAGAAAGTCAATGAGCTCAAAGATAAAAACTGAGAAACGACACAGGCAGAAAAAGAGAAGGAACCCCGATTTTTTTTTTAATGAACTAGCTCCTTTGGACAGGGCAACAAGGAAAATGGGTGTCCCAGAAGGAAAATGGATGAAGAGGGGAATAGCGAACCTATTCCAAGAAGCAAGTGAATTCATTTGAGTTAACACTTCACAAAGCAGGATTCCACGGACGCCAGAGGCTGTGTCACACACGATGCTTCAGCTCCGGGAAGGGGGACCTTGTCTCATGCATATCAATGGCTCTAATTTTCAAAATATTTTACTCACCTCTAGTGTTTACTCCTATCTACTTATTCCCATGTCTGCTGCTTTTATAGTCCCCAGAGCTATCTTAAGGCCACGTTTCATAGAACCAGAAGCAGCCTATCAGAAAAGGACTGAAGGTGATGTTTTTGAAAAGGAGCTGTTATAAATCTAACCAAAGAGCCTGGACGTGTGAGGCTCTCCCTGATTTAGGCAGATACCAAGACTCCAGAACCCATTAGCAAATGAGGGTCTTGGTGGGGAGACAGTGGCCCATCCATCATGAAAAGAGATGCAAAGTGTAAACCAAGGCCACTTTCTAGGGAATTTTCTCATATTGTGGCGAGCAGGGTGAATGAGGCCTGGCTGCACGAGAAACAGGCATATTCTCAGTAAATAAGATGAAGCTGTTCCAGGACAAATCACAGCTTAAAAACAGAGTGTCTGCACCTGGAGTATCTAAACCTTCTATAAGTATGTACGTGGCTCTAACATGCAGGGCCCTGAGCTTAGTGTTGGGGAAGCAAAATCATAATGTCCCTGATGGGAAGCGGGGAAAGCATCATAAAAAGACTAAGCGAGATACAAAATCCGTATCTGAAGTGCCACGCAAGACATAGAAACCTCAATGCCACAGGAGCTCAGAGAGAGGAAAGATGACCAAGGACTTGGAAAATGGGAGGGCTTTATCTAAAGTGGCGGGACTGAAGCGTATTGAAAAAAATTAAAAACTTGCAAATTTACCCAGCATTTACCACACCCAGCAACTCCAGGTTTTCTTAGGCGCCCTAGAGCACTGCTACCCGCTGGAAATAAAATGTGAGCCGCGTGAGAGTGGGGGTTCCATTCTGCACTCTCACTCTGGGTGAGGGGTGACAGAGCAGTCTTCCAACAGAACGAGACCTATGCCTGGGAAGCAGCAGGGAAACAAATGGGTCCCCTACTCAACCACCCAGCCCTGGAGCACATAGGAGAGGAGAGGTTAGCCCAGCGACTCCTGTTTTCTTTGACCAAGAGGCCTGCAGGGGCTTTTGACACTAGCATTTCATGCAAGAACACGCCCTAGGTAGCAGCCAGAAGACTCACAAACAAACCTAAGCCCCTAATGTGACTTCCCCAGCAGCCCTTGTGTTCAACAGTCCCGCCTGCTTCCCAGGACCTTCCCCTGATGCGGGCCTTACGTTAGACCCTTGTAGAACTAACTTCTCACAACCCTGCTCTTCCTGGTTTGAATTGACTGATCTGGCTTTCGCCCGGGAACCCCAAAGCATGCACCCATAGACCCTAATAAAGGCATGTGCCCCAGGTCCCGCCCCTCTCAGAGTGCACTCTGCCGTGACCTTCCCTTGTGACCCTCAGAGCATGCCCCGTTCTTCCTCCAGGACCTGCAGTGATGAAGTCTATTTCAGTGTCTCTGGTACTGTGGTGTTGAACCAAGATTCACCATCAGGCACCCCGCACTCCACATAACAAATGTTATTTTGATGAAGTCCTAAGAGGGTGTCAGGAAAAAAAAAACACTACTGTTTGAGGTCCTGGGGGGTAGCCAGGGTTACAAGAAAGGTGGGCGAAGAGACACTCAGAGGAGATGCCGAAGATACAGGGGAGTTGGCCAGTCATGAGGGGAGGCTCTGAGCACGCACAGTGGGAGACCAGCACAGGACCCGACTGAGAAGCAGCCTGCGCCATGATGAGGTGGGCGTCCAGCTGCGGCCGGCTGGAGAGGCTTGCCCTGTTGGCAACAGCTGACCTCAGGGGCAATGTGAGCCACAGTGAGACTCATCCTGATCACCTTTTATTGTTTTGGGGGAGGTGAGAGGTAAAGAAAGTGTTTCCAGGGTCTGGGTCCTGAATGACTTGCTTGGCAATACATTGATTTCAGAAACAATGTTCTCGTAGATTACATCAATTTGTCACTATTCTAACATGCTGTGAGGAGGGACAGTATAACGTAGTAATCGTGGTTCCATAGCCTCCATTCTTTTATGTGACCTTGAACAAGTTAATTTCCTGGTGGTTTAATTTCTTTACGTACAAAAGGGGGTACGTAACTACCCCACAGAGTTGTGAGGAAGATTGAGAGTTAGGAACCTAATGTGCATAAAGCACTTGTAAGAGTACCTGGCACACTTACACACTGTTAGCCATGGACGTTGTAATCCATGAGCTCTGTATTTACATACATCTGTGATTACCTCCTTAGGAATCCTTGGTAATATAATTGTTGGGTGAGAAGGTGCAGAGATTGTCAATGCTTTCGATACAATGTTGAAATACCCACCGGACGATAAATTAAAGCCCCACCACCAGACCACCGGACACTTGTGTTTAGTGCCTCTCACTTATGTCACAAAGCATGACAACCACGCACCACCCAGCAACCACTTGCAAGTGCCCTGTTCGCTCACTGACCCAGAATGTAGGAGCGGCACCTGGTAATCTGTATTTTAAAGACATTCCCATTTGATTCCATCAATCAATCAATCAGCTGCTAAAACTTTACCCAACCTCTTTGCAATAGCAACACCTTACACCAGGTTCTTTTTGAAATGCCCCTTAACTTGTAAAACTTCTCTCCTACTCCATCTCCTATTTCTATGCCAGCTTTTTTTTCCTAAGAAAGAAAAAAAAAACAGATTATCTTATGTAACTGCAAGTCCCAAGTAGCAGTGGCTCCAAGCATGGGGACCAATGAAATATAACGAGAGCCCCATAAGCCGGGGCCTGAAAGAGTGTCGGGGGCCTGTCTCTCTTCCCTTCCTCATCTTGGTTTCTCTCCATTTGGCCTAAGTCTCAGACAGACGCTGGTAACCAAGGTGCATACTCGCAGCTCTGACTCACATCCTTGAGGCTTAACGAGCTCAGGAGGCGGGGGCGATTGTATACCTAGGAATCCTAGAAAAGACACTTTCCGAGCCCATGACTAATCCAGGGGCAGGAGTTACGTCAAACCAGCCCCGGCACCGTGTTCTCCCAATAGGCCCACACCTACCAGCTCTCGCCCAAGTGTCGCCCGATTTCTCCTCCTTCCTAACAGCACTCACATGCAGTCACAGAGTCGCGCCCGTTTCATTTCAGTAGCTCTCAGCTCCGTCCTCCTGTCCTAACTGCTATCGCCCCAAGTCAGACCCGCAGCATCTCTTGCCAAACGACTTCAGTAGCCTCCTGTCTGGTCTCCTTGCCCGCCTCGGACTCACCCTCCCATGGACACCAGGGTTATTGCTCCAACTGTAACCCGCCCCCCTGTTTGATAGCGCTAAGTGCTGCCCCACTAGAAGAGTCACAATTCCTCAGCCCTCAGAGACCGTCCAGAACCATCCATCTCCCGATCATCTTGTGTGACCAAAACCAAACCCGTCTTGCTTTTCTTCCAAACCTGTTCCCAATCTTGGTGGTTAAGTGTATTGCACTCATTCAAGTGCCGCAGCTGAAATTTTCGTCACTTTCAATTCCTTTCTCTATCTTACCTATGACATACAGCCATTTTCCAGCTCCTGTGGTTCTAGCTCCAAATTTGCCTCTGCCCGTTTCACTCCCATCATCCTGCCTTACCCAGGCCTTATCGACGTCTTCCTCCTTCCAGTCATCTGCATGTAATTTCTGCCCCTTCCTTCTGGCGCCGCTTCACACTGCCACCAGGCTACCCTTTCTTAGGTCTTATCTAGAAAAACCTTCAATAGCTCTCCATTGTCCGCTGGAAGCCACCCTGTGGACTTCAGGACCACTGAGAGTGTGGAGCCCGTCCCATGTGCCCTGCCACAGGTCCCACGGCCCCACACCGTGCAATGCCCTTGATGCCCTACTATTCTCCCTACATACAGCGTGTTCTTCGTATCTGCCCGAAGAAACCCTTCTCAGCATGTGGGACCCAGGCCTTTTTATTCATGAAGCCTTCCCAGATTTCCCTAGCCATACTTACAATAACTTTGTGTACCCGTTCAAGTTTATCTCTCTATTACAGAGATGATCTGGGCCCAATTACTGGGCCCGAGAGTGGCTAATTGTTCAGCAACGTCAGTACCAATGTATGGGAAGTGCCACTCCTTACCAACTCAGTAACGTTGGGAAAGTTACTGAGCCTACTTTGCATCAACACAGAAACCTGTGTTGACACATTAACACCTATCTTTCAGGGTTAGTTTATATGTGACCCTGTATATGTATACAGTTTCTGGTGCTCAGCAGTTGCTTGGAGTTAATCTGACACCTCTCTGAAGACATCACATCACTCTGTGAGCTGTCTTCTCCCTCTTCCAACATAAGTCAGCCCACTTTAATAACCCAAATCTTACTTTATAGGATTCTTATATTTGTTGAAAAAATAAATGTACTCTGAAATCCTAGACACCCCCACTTCTGGAATAGTGATTTATGTGACATGCATTCTTTTATGTAATGAAGGCACAGAACAAGTTACAGTTCAATTCTCATGAATGGATCTGAAAGCTTACCAGAAGTCCAGGCCAGTCATGTGACTCCTGCACGGCTTACCTGTGAAATGGACAGAAATACCTGCCCTTTCTTACCTTACAGAGATGTCCTGCGGTGCACATGGAAAATGTAGCTGTTGGGAGAAAGGGCAGCATTCCTACAGACGCTGCAGAACAGCTGTCCTAATATTCATGTTAGAGTCGAATTCTTTCAACTGAATCCCTCAGGTCCTTTGTTCAAGTGTTACAGAAAGCTGGAGGTAGTGCACCCCCTGCTGCTGAACCGTGAATACATTTGGTTGTTGGTTAAAAGGATAAGATACTGGAAACAATGCCTCATTATAATAAAGGTAAAAGTACTAAAATTAAAACATGTTACATCTTCGAAAAGGAAGAAACTACTTCAATGCAATAAGAGCGTGACCTCCATTTGTCCTGCCAAGAGGCAGGTGAGTAAAAGTAATCCTAATCAGGGTCCTCCATCTTGAAACTTTCTTATGGGTACGTCTCCTTGTGGGTTCTGCACACTTCCTACTCCCCAAGCTCTCCAGGCAGGGGGTTCTGGGGCCCTATGTTTCACACATTCTCCTCACCCCCTCCCCAGGCAAGACGGAAATTCCGGTTAATGTCAGAAACTTCTTAATTCACTGAATGTTAGCTGACATCGATTTCACAAAGTATTAACCTATTGACCATTTAACTGGTAAACTACTTGTTTCCAGTTGCTTAATAAAAGGTTTTGGTGGCCTTTTAAAGGAACGCCATTGCAGATAAATTTTTCTTTCTTTCTTTTCTTTTGGGGAAGGAGGTAGTAGTAGCTATAATGGCCAGTATGATGAGTAGAAAACATCTTAGTTCTCACTAAGGTAAAAGGTATGCATGTCCTCCAAGAGAATCATTCTCAGGTACAGAAAACATGTCTTGTTCTTCTATGTGTAATCCAATTGGATCACTCATGGTTGACGTGCAACTGACATTTGTAGAATTAATTCACCTAATTTGCATCTCTCAGGCTGATAAGAAAGGTCAGCTCAGCATGCTCCTCCAGAGAGCTATCCTCAGCATGGGTCTCCCGAAAACACTCCTCAGACCCAGGCTTGGCCTTCTAGCATTCCTTCTAGGACTCCCAGGACTTCTAGGAATCCAAATCTAACCTTCATTTCCCAGACCTCCAAGCCTCCCAAATAAAGTGTATTCTTACATTTGGAAACGTCCTTTAACTAGTTGGCAATGTCTTTGTGCTGATGTCCTGGAATGCATTAATACTATTTCTATTATTTCCACCTCTGGCTCTGAGGTTTCCATTAAAAAAAAAAAAAAAAAAAAGTATTACCACAGTATGCCTTCTCATTTCTTAATGATGGGTAACTGAGAAAACATACAAAAAATACAAAATCCACTTAGAACAAGAATGCTTCCCATCAATAGTTGTAAAACTTCATATCAACATTTTTGGAGATTATCTTTCAAATTTAACATTAAAAATATATATATACTTTTCAATCTAAAGGATAATTTGAAAAGTTTTCAAAGAATCAATTTCTTACCAATTCAGTAAACCATTATACCATTAATCTTTTATTTTTCATTGCAAATATCAGTATTTTACAGAAAAAAAGAACCCCATAATGTTAAATTCCAATTAATTACATTCTGTCCAGATTCTTTTCAGTGTACATAAATATAAACAGTAAATATGATAACTTATGTTCTAACACTTTGAGTCTCATTTAAACATTCTTCTATATAATCTTACATATGTGAATATTATTTAATGGCTACATAACAGTTTTTGACAGCAATAGCAATACACAAAATGTTATTTATACATTTGCCAATTATTGGTCTTTTTTAAAAAAAACTTGAATGAATGGAATTACTGGACATATCTTTACACAAGTAGTTTTTTTCTTTTATCTTCCTGGATGTATGTTTCTCAAAGTGAGTTAGACCTACCAAAAGACAGATTGGTTTTAGAGCTCTTATTATAATTTTCTAAATAGTTCTTTAAAAAATACTACTAATAGAACAATGCTACTGGAATGAGGAAACGTAGTTGAAAAATTTTTGCTATTAGCATGAACTAGGTCAAAGTTGTTTCAATTTGCACTTTTAATATTAGGAAATCTGAATATCATTCTAAGAATTTACTTTTATTTGTATTTTCTCATTTGCACCTATCCTTTTAATAAATTTGCCTAATGGAAAAAAGATTTTATGAATTTGTACCTCCCTTTTAAAAAATATTAAGCACTTAATCCATATATAATGCTAGCTTTTTTAAATCCACTCTCGTCTTCTTAGTATTTATATATATATATATATTTATAATCTGCCAGGAGAGGGCTTTTATTTATTTATTTATTTTTAGAGAGGGAAGGGAGAGAGACACATTAATGTGTGGTTGCTGGGGGCCATGGGCTGCAACCCAGGCATGTGCCCTGACTGGGAATCGAACCTGCAATGCTTTGGTTTGCAGCCCGTGCTCAATCCACTGAGCTACACCAGCCAGGGCCTAGTATTTATATTTTTAATTTTTTTCTTAGTTAACCTCACCTACCTACCTAATGATTTTCATAGCCATAACGTTTCCCTTGTATCTTTATTGGGATGAGAACGGTAGTGTTTTTATTTCTAACACGATACTTAACATTTTAATTAATCTGGGATGAATTGTTATTATATAATTTGGGTCTAATTTCTATTTTCATACTGACATCCAAATAGTCTTTCCACTGGCAGTTATTATGTATTTATTTTTTTCCAATTGCCTTATTAGTTTTAGTTTAAACTTTCTACTTAGTACATTTAGAAAATTTGCTTAATAGCACATTTTAAGGATTTGAGGTATGACTCCCATTTCCCCCCTAAGTTAAAAAGACATATCTTTCCTTGCTTATTTTCCTAAATAATTTACCACGATTCTGGCAAATTATCTTCTAAGCTGGAATGTTAAGTGGCAGCATAGTAAATCCGCATGCTAACGTCACCCATTCCCATTCCTTTGGACATTTCATGCACATTAATTTCATCCTCAGAATAATGCTGCAAAGTATTATTTCTATTTCATAGATGATGAAATAGAAGCTAGGAGTGACTCTCCCAAGATTATACAACTGGTTGGTAGTAAAGTGATGACCCTAATTTTGGTTTTCCAACTCATTTCCTTCTTTTCCATTACACTAGGATGCAGTTCCTTCAGCCTGCTTCTACATAAGCATCTTTCTTAATTTACCCCAGTGTTGCTGCATAACACCTTTTAAATTTTAGCTTGTCACTGAGGCAATCTAGAAATAAAATTAATTTTTTAAACACTGTATATTCTGCAATTTCCTGAGTTAGTCTTTTACTGTATGTTTATATAGTACAGGTTTCACTAGTTACAAAACCATGTTACAGAAAACATTTGTACCGCTTTCTTCCCACATCTTTCCCATTTTGGGAATGCTCGTTAAGATTTTATGACAACGTGCTCCTTCAAGCATATCTAAATAAAAGTGGTGTCAAGGTTTGATTTGATTGAGAATTGTTTTCTACATATTTGCCTAATAGGATGATGTTAGTTCTTGGTTTTAAGAAGTTATTTATTACACGATGAGAAACCAATAAAATCCTTACCAGAGATAATTAAATCAAAGATGAATGATGTTATTCAGATTTTTAAAGTTATCTGTAGTTTGAATTCTTTACTGCTTTGCTTAGTTGAACATTGGCTTTATAATCCTGAGTCGTAGAAAATAATTACAGGCATACCTCAGAGATATTGTGGGTCCAGTTACACAATAAAGTGAATATTCCAATAAAGTCAAGTCACGTGCATGTTTTGGTTTCCCGGTGCATATAAAAGTTATGTTTATGCTATACTGCAGTCCATTAAGTGTGCTCATTATTTCTAAAAAAGCATTTAACTGCTAAAAAAATGCAAGTCCTCATCTTTTTGCTGATGGAGGGTCTTCCTTTCATTTTGTGAAAAAAAGTAACATCTACAAAGTGCCTAAAGCAAAGTGCAATAAAATGAGGTCTGCCTACATTTTATTTGTTTGTATATTATTTGACTATGTTTTCCATTTTGCATCTGTTCAGAAATGAGGCCCTTTTCAAAATGTTTGACTTCTAGTATTAAGGCCATATTTACCTCAAAATGCAAATATTAGCATATCATCTTTAATGATACATAAATATATTATTTATTCCTTGGGCATTTGAAAAAATATAATAATAAGCCCATTAGGATAAGATTCTAACTCACCAGAAAATTATACTAACTTACAATGTCCCCTAATTTTTAAGGCTTTTTATTGGTTGTAACTTTTCTCATTTATTTTGCATTCAAGTAGTTTTTTAAACCACCCTTATTTTGGACTAGTTTAACACTTCATTTTGTTTCTATTATGTCTAGTTCTAACATTTTTTACAGCTTCTCATGGCTTCTTTTCTCAATTCTTATGAATATTCATACTGAAATTTTTTTAGTGGGTCTGGATTACTTTCACCCACATTTTATCATCTTAAATTCTTTTTCATTTTAACGACTAATTTTTAGGTCTATTTCAGGCATTTTGGCTGAACTTAAACTTTAGGATCCACCCAATAATACCACTTTGTTATATTAAAAAATACATATATAAATATTAATACCAAGTTATGGCTTCTCTACCTCCAATAAGGTGTAAATTACTTGAGTCTTTCTTATTTCATTTTCCTCACATATAGAAGAGCAGCAAGACTATTCAGACCATATTTTGGCTTAGTACATCTGCACATTTTTTATGCCACCATATTCAGATCAAAAGATACATTAAGAAGCATTATTTTATTAAAAACTTAGCCAAGTTCTGTTTCAATAAGTACTCAGCTCTAAGCTACATTTTTAGTTTCTTTTTAAAAGTATGTTTATTGATTTTAGAGAGGAAGGGAGAGAAAGGAACATCGATCCGTTAACTCTTATATGCACCCCTACACAGGATGGAACCTTTAGCCTTTCGGGGTGCAGACGCTCCAACCAACTGAGCCACACCGGCCAGGGCTTACTTGATCTTCACTTTTCTCTGCTTCCAAATTAAGCTGAGAGACCAATTTCTGCCAGCCTTTCTTCACCAGGAATGCTAGGCTGACGTCATGGGCATACTCCCCCACCCCCCCGCCCCATACTGCACTCCTCTGACTGGCAACGTTAAGCGGAAGACTGGGATCACAAAAGCGTGGATTCCAATGTCGGCTCTTCCCCACGCCAGACTCTGAGCAAATTATGAATTGAGTCTTTATTTCGTCTTAGAAAATGTGTTCAGTAACTTCTGCCTCTCAGGGGTGAGAAACCTTAATGAGAGCGTGGGGTAAGTGCATGGGTCATAGCGAAAGCCCACGTGCAGAAAAACCGGCACTGCAGGGCCCTCCCCTAGAGGACCACCATTCTCTGACTGAGGGATGCAAACGGGACTAACAGGAAAGGACCTTTGCCTCCTCTGACAGCTCCGCGGGCTTTCACCGCTGCAGTAACATCAGCTTTACTTACGACTGCCGGCGGTTCTGGGAAAATTATATATTTCCTTCCTCTGCACAGATAACAGCCAAGAGGCAGAAACAATTATGGGGTGGTTACTCACTGTGTGTGGGATGGGACACAGCAGAAGGGACATGTAAGTCAGTCCTTAGATTCACTCCTGTCAGTTGTACTTGGTGCTGCTCACTACACAGGCAGAGCCAGCAAGGAGAAAGGTTCGCCCTTACTGAGAAAGCTCGGAGTCAACTGCAGATTAACATTGGACTCCCTTGGCTTCTCCTCGGGAATTTCAGAACAGTCATTCTGAAGTATGTTTTTCCTGGGGCAATTTATTTTTTCTTTTGGCCTCAGTTACTGTTTGGATTCTTTTCTTTTAGGTGCCAGAGCAGGGTTCTGCAGAAATTTTCTGAAGTATTAAAACCAGAACTAATCTTATCCCCTAGATTGTCTTTGGACCGAACCTCCCATGGGTGAGCTCTTTAACAAGTGACCTCTGGGGCACTTTTCTGGATGTAGAGGATTGTGGTGGCGATGTTGCCTCATGGGGTACAAGGGTCAAGTAGAATTCAACAGTAAGGCAGATTGTAAACATTAGACCTTCATAAATACAGGATCATGCAAAGCTAACCTTTTAATTAGACAAATGTATTTTATATTGGCACTTGCATTAGTTGCTATTGCTACTGTGTATATATGCTTATATTATATACAAGAGACCCACATAATCTACTGTACATGTGTTTTACTCAGAGGTGGTAGCAACTGTAATAGCTGCAAAGTAAAATATTCCTTAGACATTGTCATTGTAGACAATAACACCTGAAGATCATTAGCATATACAATACCACCTTCCTTTAAGCACAGTTGCTAATATGGAACCCTCACATAAACACCCAATACTAAAATAAAGCTAAGTCTGTTTAGGATTCTGGATCATGGAGTACATTCTGAAACGAACAGTGCAATAAGCAATAAATCAGTTAGTGATAGGTTAAAAAAGACACCCAATGGCTGAAATGTCTCAAAGAGAATTAAAGTCTACATTTGCCTAGCACTCGTCATATAACCACTTCTAATTACTCATATAAGAAACTGTCCTTTAAGTGAGAATATTCTGATGCTAGGATGAAGGTCCAAAGTAGCATTTCCAGTTTCCCTTCTTCTAATTTTGAAGACTTTCTATGTTCTTGCTTCCTTCAGAGAGCTCTAGTTTGGCCATTAATACATTATTGGTTCCGGAAGCCTCTGGTTGCTTATCATCGCCATCATAAACAATGTCTTCTGGATTTGGAGGTGGGGGGCAGAAGTCTTTACCCGGAAAGATCTCCCAGAAAAGGGTTTCGGCTTGCTTGACCGCATGCTCGCTTCCCAGTCCCCAGTCAGGCCCAGAGCAGACATAAACATTGGGGGGTAAGCCATTATAGGAGCTCCTGCGGACTCCTGAGGAGTCTCTCATATTAAAATAAAGGGCCCACAAGAGCCTTGGCTTTGTAAGTTCTTCCTTGTCTATTTCTGTTTCAACCCATGGGGTGAACAACTTCTTCACCACGGGTTCCAAGTCTTCTCTTGCTGTTTTAGAAGATGAACAGGTCAGATGTACCAGATAGGTGTCTTTCATGCATGTCATCGTTGAAGAACACAATTCAGTGACCCGAACGGCACACGCCCCTGGTTCCACTGGAGGCACCATCAAAACGGAAATCTGCTGATCTGAATCTGCCTTCAGTACAGATCGATCTGTAATGAGCACTGCCCTGGAGATCTGCTTGTACTGCACATTTGCGCATGTGTCCTCGGAAAGGGAACTGTCCTCCACAACGAAATACTCAGCGTTTATTCTTTGGCCAAAGTGATCGATAATTGCTTTGCACCTTCCGGATTCTTTGTCCACCACAAGGCACTGCACTTGATGGCGAAGACAATAGATTCCACCGAAGACTGCGCACATTCTGCAGAAACACTGGGGAATTTCTCCTTGGCCGTACAAGGGAAATAAAAACGGAGTGTTGCCAAACCGTCCAAGACACTGAAGGAAGTTTTTTGTTGCTGTAAGGCCATCTATTGTGGTGCAGGATGGCTCTGTCATTGCGATGGAGTGCAGTATAAAATGCTGGAGGTTGGGGGTTAGTCTTTTAGTGTTCAAGTACTCTGCAAATGAGCACTGTATGAAATCCTGGTATTCATCAGGATGCCGTTCATAGTCTAAACAAAATGTAAGAAACTTCATTAACATCCTCTTTTCCACCATAGTGAGTTCTTTGCTGTTGAAGACATCTGCTCTGGAGCAAGGCACCTGTTCTACTTTTCCTTCTCGAAAAGCAAGAATCCTAGTGACATTTTTAAATTCGGCATAACGACTGACATTTGACTTGATTAAAAGATCAGTCAGCAATCCTCGAGAATACAGCAACTTTGACACCAAGTCAATATTAAACCTCCTGCCTTCTTTAACTATTTGAGAGTAAGTAATCCTGTTTCCCTTTGGTTGATCACTGTTGCCTTCTACTACAGGTTTGTTCTCGTCTTTGTCTCTGTCAAAAACTGTGGGTACACAAGTTTTATCTCCATGGTATTTTTTCTCTTTTGCCTGAGTTTCCTTTGTACCAGTTACTTCTAGTGAGGCTTTCCCATTGTTGTTTGGAGTGTCTTTGGCAGGCGTTTCAAAGCTGGTAACATATGAGTGTGTTTCTTCAGTCAGGCATGCAGAATCCAAAGGTTTAGCGAGGGTACTAGACGCCACAAAGGAAGGACTTTTCTGCAAATCATCAATCTCTTCGGTACTGTCACCCACATCCTGACTGGCGTAACAAAACACTTCTGCATGCTGGATGGTTTCGTCCCTCCTCCGAAGGGAGATGGCTCCTTCTGTTTCCCGGATCAGGTCTTGCCACCCAGCAGTGCTCCTGTCCCTGATGTCACTGCTTTGCTGATTCTCCTTCAACCAGGAAAGCAACCCAGAAAAGGTGAAACTAGCCCAGTTTCCTCCATAGTAACTTCTTGCATCAAGATGGAGGACCCTCTGACCACTTCTTGAACATGCAGCTGCAAGGATAGATTCAGGCAAACCTGTCCCTATAACGACCACATCAAACTCTGTAGGGAGACTGTCCGCCATCCTGGAAGGGAGAGTGTCTGGTGACAACGGCCAATGAAGGAAATGTGTGCGAATCCAGGCTGAGGGCTCGGATGAGGTGTGAATATGCTGCAATAAAATCTCTCCTCGCGATGTTCCAGATCACCCCAGAAGTCCCGAGGGTGCAGGTCCTAGCTGTGCTGTTACCCTTCTTTAGTGTTTTTATTTTTACAGGTCAGTAGCATAAAAACATGATAAAGGACATCTAATCACATCTGAGACTAATAGAACGGATGGGTGGTTTTCGTTTCTGCATTTCATCTTAGCAGTAAATGTCAAAATGCATCATGTATGCATTTGTGACTGGAACTTTTCTGTGAAAGAAAATTCAAGAATACAATGGTAAACAATATTAGGAGAAAAGTACTTTCATGCAACAGCAACTACAAAAGCCTCTACTAAAGCAAGTCAGTAAATGCTTTCCCACATATTTTCTAACTTTTTGGAAATGAACAACAGAGACATACTCCCCCAAATCAGGCAATTCAGTAATGGAGAATAGGTATAATACTATCCCAGAATAATAAAGAACTAATATAATTTTGTAACTCTTGCTTTTAAGAAAACTAGTATTTGAATAAATCTATACACAACTGTGAGCTTAGGCCGTAAGAAGTGTGTGGCTCCGCAGCGTTGATGGAAACAAACTGCGCGGCACGTGCACGCCGCCGTGACTAGGAACATCCCCAGGCCCAACCCAGTCTGTGGGGCATTGTAGGGCAGCGGGAAAGAAGACTTCCACTCCCTACCACCCTTAGGATCTCATGGTAGAAACATGAGACTATCTCAACGGCATTAACTAAATTGTTACAAAACCAATGATTCAGTAAAACAGCTGGCATTTTAAAATATTTAAGTGCATAAAAGAATGGGCCCACTGAAGGGAAAATGTATTTATAACAAATCTTTATATAATACGAATGTACACATGCATGTGTATGTTTTTAGGTGTAAGTTAAAAAGATGCCCCTGGGTTCATATGTTAAAACATCTTAACATAAATAACACCTACTTCTAACACTGGAAGAGAGTGATTTGCATTTTTCCAGATTCTGGCTCTGTGACCCGGCATCTTTGTCTCACGAGATAAAGGTCTAAATGTCTTCTGCCTAGATTAACCTGTTGTTTGGGGTTCTTGTTTTGAAGGGGCAAAGGCTCTCCTGCTAACTTCGGGCACAACACCAGTTACATTCCATGTGCAGAACACCTGTGTGGTGCTGGGGGTGGGCGATGGGCGACCAAAGGGATGAAAACCACACTCACCTAGAAGAAGTCTTCAGGCTGAAGAATGGCGCATGCTAGGGGGCCTGCTATCATTCATCATTGCCCAGTAAGAGCGAGAGCTCTTTGAGCGCTGATTTTCCCCAGTATTAAACTTACTGGTCCACACCAGTACAATCTGGGCCTGCCTGGGCTAAGATGACTAGTAGTTATCTTGGATATCTGTCAAACAAGCCATTCCATTGGAACTGAAATCAACTAGCAAAGTGAACTGACCAGTTTCAGAGATGTGATTATCTTAAGAGTCCTGTCTGGTCAAAGCCACTGCCTCAAGAATATCAGGAAATCCACTTGTTTCCAGCATTCCCTGAGAAACCAGGAACTGGGCACCGAACAAAGTGGCTGCCTGACCCTCTTGAGTATATACATAGATATACATATATCTGTGTGTCTCAATTACTGAGATGCCTTCTTCCAGTAGAGGGTACGGAGGAAGACAAAACCCACAGGGGTCTATGAAGAAGTATAAGCACAGTATGTGCTTATCCTTGAGTAAGAAGATATAGCTGAACTTGGGGGTAAGACACGAGGATACAAGACATAAGTGCTAAAATCAGGGACCTTCCAACCTACAACTATCAAAGGAGTCTTCAAAATACACAGCAAGTAGGACAAGACAACCTTAAAGAAGATTTAGCTCAGTTATCCCATAATAGAGACGGTATGAGGGCTGAAGGGATTACGTGATGGCGAAGTCCACACAACGGCTTGGCCACGGGGTCAGGAGGGCCCACTCAGGCCAGTGGTCTTTCCACATGATAGGGCGGCCTCTCCAGAGACCTGGGAAGCAAGTGGCCACTTGCAGCATTTTTAACAACCCCCCTCCCCCGCCCTTCATTGCTCGGTGATTGGTTAGTTCCTGCTCAGAGATGACAAAGGGAAAATCACCCTCCCTTTCCCCACCCTTAACTCTTATCTAGAAGCCCAATCCTTAGCACTAACTCCAGGCAAAGAAATTCTTAATCTTTGCTAACAATTTTTTAAATTCCATCCTAACCCCCCTCCCCCCGCCCCGTTGACTTATCTCCCTGCACTTAAACAGGCCTCTTAATCGCTTACCCCAGTCTTCACCTCTAATTCACAAGCAGTGATAGCCACTGTTGAAAACACTGACTACGACTAGGCGTCCAGAGAAATCAAGCAGTTATTGAGAAAAATGCCACGTGGTATTTCTAGCAGCCTTGGAATATCTACTCCTTCTGATGGGAATGGGGTCCAAGTAGGGATGCCCCAGAGTGAAAGGGGATGGCAGAGACAAGCAGACACTGCAGGGAGGGGGCTGCCCAGGGAGGATGAGGAAGGGACCAAACGCTGGTACTAACAAAGAACTCAGTAAGCCCTTGTTTCTAAACTCCCAGCACAGAGTTGGGCTAGAAATAGAATTTCCTAGCACAGAAAAAGCACTTCCTGTAAACGAAAAATTTTGTGTCTGGGACCAAATACTGATTCCTCATCCTACGAAGTGTCATGGATGACACTTTCGGCTGCAGCTTGAGTCACCTTCTCGAAAGCTTAGCCCTTAAATGGTAATGGGAAAAAAATACAATGAAGATTATATTTAAAAAAAAAAAAAAAACTTCATCCTGCCTAAAAAATTTCCTGATAGGTATTTTAAATTAATATAAAGAGAGTAATCACATAGCCATCTATACTTCCACCTACATACACTTACAGCCCCTCCCAAGTTTCAACTCTTTGTATAGGCGCAATTCTCAGATCAGTCCTTACTGGGGAGAGAAAAGATAGTATTAGAATAACAGAATCACTGAAGAAATCAAATAGATGGAATCATGACTTCTATGACTGTTTCCTTTGAAATATCAAAAAATGATATTTCATAACAAATACAGTATTTCAGTTTGTCAAAATAAGAGATTGGTGAATAAGAAAATGTTGATAACACTACAAAGATTTTGTTCTAAAAAAACCCCTGCCAACTTCACCCAGCCTTTCAGAAAAGCCAGCCCTGGCCTGGCGATGGGACTCTCAGAGCCTGGTGTGCTCCAGGGCGGTGAGGCTGGGTGGGCGCAAGGGACACCCCATTAGGGACGAAGACACTGAACGTGAGGTTGGTTCAGACGTTCAGAAGCTTCTTCCTGTCTGTCCCACTGAATACCTGGAGGAGCTGACAGCAGGGCAATCGGAGAAGGAGACCAGAACTTTTAGTACCACTGAACCTATGGCCATAAAACAAATCTTAATAAATTTGTAACAGTAGTGTGCTCTAATTATAATGGGATTAAATTACAAATCAATAAAAAATAATAGGACAGCCTCCTAACACTTGAAAATGAAAGAACATGCTTCCTGATGGGTCAGAGAAGAAATCTCAAGGGAAAACTGAACTATTTTGAATTGAACAACAATTAAAGCATGACATTGCTTACTTAGAAGAGAAAATCAAAAATCAATCTCAGCTTCCATTTTAAGAAATTAGAAAATAAGAAGTAACACCAATTCTACACAAACTTTCCAGAAAACTGAAAAGGAATGGACACTGCCTTCATTATTCTAGCATTACCCTGATGACAAAACCAGAAAAGGACATTAAAAGAAAATTAAAGCCAATATCCCTCATGAACATAGAAGCAAAAATTCTTAGCCAAGTTTCTGCAAATAGATTTCAACAACATATAGAAAGAAAAATACATCATAACTAAGTAGAGTTTATCCCAAGAATTTAAGATTCGTTTAATATTGAAAGCTAAATGTAATTCACCATGAGATCATCTCAAAAAGATGCAGGAAATGCTTTTGACAAAATCTCATTATAAAAACTCTCAGCCAGCTAGGAAGAGAAGGGAACTCCTCACCCTGATAATGGACATCTATAGAAACCTATACAGAAGCCAAAGCAATTTTGAAAGAGAACAGAGAGGACTCAAACTTCCTGATATCAAAACTTACCACAAAACTACAGTAAACAAAACAGTGTGGTTCTTTCATAAGGATGCTTGTATAGACCCAGAAAATAAACACTCACATATCTCATCAACTAATTTGTAACAAGGTGCCCTAAGCATTCTACGGTAAAATGATAGTCTTTTCAATAAATGGTGCTGGGAAAACTGGATATCCATATGCAAAAGAATGACACTGGCCCCTTACTTTCCAACACATATAAAAATTCAAAATGGATCAAACCTATGTTACAGACCTTGGATCTGTCTTTATCAAAGCATACGAATATTTTTTGGAGTAAAAAACCTCTATAAAATTACTAGGGCAAAGAATTTATGATATTTTTAATGGAGCTAAGCAATTACCCTCAAAAAAAAAAAAACAAAACACCTCACATTGTATTAAATTGTATTCTTACTAACAGAATTCTAGAGAACTCCTATTTTCCCTTATCTCTTTACAATTTTCCCAGCCTGACAGATACAATATGGCATCTGGCAAAAAAAAAAAAAAAAAATCGATCTCACTGCTATTATAACTTTCATTTTCTGAATCCCCCTGAACTTTTTCCCTATTTAGTAGCTGCTGGTATTTCTCATTCTCTGAATAACCCGTCATATAATTTGTTCAGTTTCCCACTGGACTGGTTTGCTTTGCTTGTCGGCCTGTCGAGACTGTGCATGTGTACCGGACATTACGGCTCGGTTATGCATGTATTACGAATACTTACCCCAATCTGTCTTTTGTCTTTCAACTGTCTCTTATCCTGCAGAAGCTTTTATTTCTAGGTACTCAAATCTGTCATATGCATTCTTTTTAAAAAGTTATTCTGAGTTTTTTCAATTTTTAGAACTTTATATATTTAAATTTTTAATCCATCTTGTGTTTACTTTTGTGTGCAGTGTGAGGTAAATTATGTTATTCCAAATAAGCTAAAATGTTCAAAAGCCACATCTTCAATAATTCTGTCTTTCTTCCAACTAATGTGAAATATCACCTTTATAACATATCAAATCCTCATTTATGCATGGATGTGGCCCATAATACTTCTGCCAGAATCATACCATTTTGGTTGCTACAGATTTGTAATATATTTTGCTGTGTGATAATGCAAGTATTTTCTCCTCATTCTTTAACATTTTTTCTTAACTATACTTTTTATTTTTCAATTTTACCAATAAACTTAAGAATGAATTTTCCATTTAAAAAAAAACCTGCCAAGATAAAACAGTAATAAAGTATCAGTGGAATTCAGGATTTTTTTTTAAAGAAACTTTAACATCTGAGAAATACGTATTTCTATTTCAAATAATACAGATGAAAACCTAGAGCACACGCAAAAAGACCATTTCTTTCTCAAGCTTAGAAAATCACATCTTCAATGATATGCTGGGTGGATCACCCTTCCAAATGTCAAGTCCCGGTGAGACTTAAATCTTCTCTAAGAATTAGATGTATTGTTGAAATAAATCTTCAATTAACAATCAAGTTCGACTTGAATGAAATCGACTGGCTGCACAGCTAAATTTTTGTTCATTTGAGTTGGGATTCTCTGTGCCTTTTTAAATCTCACCTTAGATTTTGGTGCGCTGGATCCTATGAGGAGAAAAATATAGTAAAAACAGCTTACAGGGAACATGCCTATTTGCATCCTGAGGATCTGAATGAAAGATCTCACTTCCTAGGAAGCAGTCGAATTGTTTACAATTGCTAGTAAACAAATTTTTTTTTAATTACACACTGCTACTGTGAGGTTTCTACCCTCTCATTTTCAGAAACAAATAGAGTATGAATTAAATCTCATGACCCTCTCCAACTTTCACCAGTTCATCACTTTTGTTCTTGAATACCTGACTCTATACCTCGTTTCTTTTCTCAAATTATACGAGGAGATGAAAACCGAAATGGGATGAGCTGGACAGCGGCTGGACAGGGCTGTGGAGGAGCTGGAACTGATGGTGGGTTGGGGTGTCGGTCGGCCTCGAGGGAGATCAGCACCACAGGGACGGAGTCGAGGTCGGCGTGGGGCGGGAAGAGGTGAAGGAAGCAGGAAGGAACACCAAGCAGCCTGGGGCCCGGGGGCCGTCCAGGGCAGAACGCAGGCGGGTAGGGCAAGTAGGAACGCTGAGGCCGAGCGGGGTTGGGGCGAGGGTGGGCGAGGAGGGTTCGTGGCAGGAAGTCGCACAGACGGGATGGCAATGCAGGGAAGGGTAAGTTTGCAGAGGAAAGGCGGGGGCTTTCTCCTCCGAGCCCAACTCACCGAAGAGGCTGCTGCTAAACCCGTCCCACATGCAGCCCGCGCCGTCCCAAACCCAGCCGTTCCTCAGGCAGGACACGAAGTTAAAGGCGACCCCGAATAAGGACACCAGCAGATCGCTGAGGCTGATGTTGACCAGGAAGAGGTGGGTGGGAGTTCGGAGCCGCGGGAACTTGTAGTAGAGGATGAGCACCAGCAGGTTGTTGCCGACGCCCAGCAGAGCGATGGAACCGAACAGCAGGGCCAGGCGTTCGTAGGTGCTCGGGGTGAACAGCGGCGCGGGGCTCTGCGTCCCCGTTGGCCCCGGCACCTCCGCGCCCGCCGCTCCGCCGCCCTCCCAGAAATCTTGGCCGCCACTGCGGTTCCCCGAGTACATGGCCCGGCGACAGCAGCTTGGCGGGTAGAGATGCTCAGCGTTCCGCGTGGCCAGCGGCGTGTTCGCTTCCGGATGGGACGCGGGACCGCCACCTACTTTGCCACAGAATCCGCTGGACCGCCTCTTCCGCCCGGCACGCCCGTAGCCACGCCCCCTCCGCCGACCACATCCCCGAGTTTGGCCACGCCCCCGGCGCGGCCTCATAGCCACGCCCCTTCCCCCGAGGGCCCGTTCTCGCTCCAGTGGCGTCCTCCTGAACCTACTGGCCAGTCCTAGTTCCCAAGCTTTCCCTGTCTCTGGTGTCCTTAGGTCCCCTTCACCCCCTACTTCAGCGTGTTCCCGGGAGGATAAAACAGCAGGGAGACAAATCAACCGCAATGGCGTCTCACTCCCTGTCTCCCCTCACCCAGCTTGCAAGCACCAAGTCCATTCATTCACTCACGCATTCACTCACTCACGCATTCCCTCGTTCGTAAGTGTCTCCTGGCGCGTGCACCTGCTCTGAGCTAAGAAGAGCTGGATGAGGGACTCCATCGTCGGTTTCTCCCTTTTCCAGGCAGCTGGCCGACCACGCCGCTCCCGCGTGACGCGTCGTGGAAGCCCCAGGCTGGAGCCCAGGCTGCCAGCTTTGTCCTTCGGCCTTCCAGCCCTGAAGCCACGGTAGAGACATCCTGTTAGTGAGCAGGGCCACAGTCCACGCTGGCGGCGACTGCCAGGAGGTGCCCTCCAAGCTTCAGCCTAAATCTAGCAGCTGCGGAGAGGCAGATGCTATATTTAGAGCAGCACGAATTTTCCACTTGGCCTTTTCCCCGGTAGCCATGAGGATATAGTCCAAGTCAAATATAGATTGTGAACGTGAGCACACCGCTAGGGCAGCTCCTGAGTCTGCATGGTTGGTCCCTAACAAGGCCGCACAGGAGGACCGCACTCCCGAGCCACACCTGCAGGCTGTCCTGGGCATTGTTGACTAGCACCGTGTGTGTGGAAGGGCAAAGGAAGTGCCCTCCAGGAGGGGTTTATCCCTCCCAGCTCTGTTTAAAAGACTAGTAAAGGATGACTAGTTTCCATGAACTGTCATTGCGAATTCCCATAGATAGAATCTGATCTTCTAGGAAGTCAGCTCTCCACCCTGGTGCCCAGAACAAGAGCTAACTAGCAGTGCGCTGTGCTCCCAAAACCTTCATTTTAATCTTTCCAGCCTGGATTTGTCGTCTATGAGACTATCTAACACACCCACCTCTTTGAAAACCTCATTTAATTTTATATTTTAGATTTATGCAACCATTTAACAAGTCCACTGTGTTCTCAACATTGTGTCAAGTCTGCAGTAAGTTCTCAATAAATATCAGTTGAATGAATAAATAAAGAAGGAGCCGCTATATTTTTTCCTAAAATATTCACTCATTCAGTCATTCGTTCATTCATCATTTTTTGGTGCTGAGTTCCTGCCCTTGTGAAGCTAAAATTCTGGTGGTGCTGGGAGAGCACATGAAGTTGTTATTTTGTGCAGGGTGGCCTGGAATAACCTCACAGTAGATACAGGGTACCTGTTACTGCAGTGGGACTGCCCTTGGCATGTTGGAGAAAAAACAAGGAGGCCAATGTGGCTGGAGTGAATGAGAATTAAGAAATGTGGACGGAGAAGTAGGTGACTAGTGATTGGCCAGATCATACGGGGCCTTGGCCATTTTAACAAAAAGACTTTGGCTTTTCCTCTATCAGAGTAAAAGTCCAGGACAACCACTGAGCAAGAGTAATAGTAACAGTGAAGGAAAAGAGGAACAAGATATTTTTGGCAAATATGCAAGAATTTCAATATCATCATTTTTACAATACTGTTAAGGATATTTATTGTGCTAGAGAGAGATAAATAATGTTACCACAAATATGATTTATTTTGTCAATAATGATATGTTTTTATATATTTTCAGAATTACATAATGATAGGATGATGGCAAATACTACAACCTAAAAAGCAAGTGCAATACTGGCATAAGGACAGATGTACAAACCAATGGAACTGAACAGTCAAGATAGAAGCCTTCACATATACGGGCAGTTGATTTTCTGTCTTTATTTTTTTATATTTTAATCCTCACGCAATGACAACTTTTACTGATTTTAGGGAGAGAGGAAGGGAAAGAAAAAGAGGAGAGAGAGAGGGAGGCTGCTGCCAGAAACATCAATTGGTTGCCTCCCACACCTGCCTGAACTGGGGATCAGACCCACAAACAGCCCAGGTATGCGCCCCGACCAGGCCTGCAACCTTCTGGTGTATGGACAACACGAACCAACTGAGCCACACCAGCCAAGGCTCGGTTGGTTTTCGGATGCCAAGGCTATTCCATGGGGAAAAGGCAATCTTTTCAACAAATAGTTCCAGGAAAACTGTATACGGGCATGTAAAACAGTGAAGTTGGACCCTAAACTTACATCACATATAAAAATTAACTCGAAAAGATCAAAAAGCTAAACTTAAACACTAGAATTATGGAACTCTCAGAAGAAAACCTAGGAGAAAGAAATCTTCATGACATTGGATTTGGTGATGATTTCTTGGATATGACACCAAAGATGCAGGCAATAAAAGAAAAAATAAATAAACTGGACTTCCTTAAAATTAAAACTTTTGTGCATCAAAAAATACTCTCAGGAGAGTGAAAAGACAACCCATAAAATGGAAGAAAATATTTGCAAACCATGTATCTGGTAAGGGATTCATATCCAAACTACACAAAGAACTTCCCCAACTCATCAACACAAACAACCCAATTCGTAAATGGGCAAAGGACTTAACTAAACATTTAATAAAAAGGTACAAATGGCTAATAGGCACATGAAAAGATGTTCAATATTATTTGTCATTAGGGAAACGCAAATCAAAACTATAATCAAATTCTACTTCATAACTACTAGGATGGCTATTATCAAAACTTTAAAAAATAGAAACAAAACAGAAAGTAACAAGTGTTGATGAAGATGTGGGTAAATTAGAACCCTGGCATACTGCTGGTGGGAATGTAAAATGTTTCCACTGTAGAAAACAGCTTAGCAGTTCCTCAAACAGTTAGGTATAGAATTTTCTGATGATCCAGCAATTCTGCTGCTAGGTATATACCAAAAAACAATTGTGATTTTTTCAGTCCGGTTGAGCCAGTATCTAAATAAAGTCCACCCATTGGTCAGTGTGTCTTTAGACCTCTTTTAAATCTGCAGGTCCCTGCTCCCTTTTTTTTCTCCCTATGCAATTTTTTATTGAATAAACAGAATGGACCCCCAATGCCCCATTTCTTCTCAAAACACGTTTCTTTTCTTGGTTTCTGAGATACAAATTTCTCTTGGCTCCTCCTACCTCACTAGCCACGCCCCTTAGTCTCTGTCCCTGGCACTTCCAGATCATCCTGACCTGAACACTGGCATGTTCAGGGTTCAGTCCTCAGCTGTCCCAAGTACTCAGTGGATCCGAAGTAATCTCATCCAGTTCAGTGGCTTTAAATATCATCCAAATGGTGATTATTCTCAAACACTCTTACCATCTGGTTATTTAGCATCTACAATTGTTTATCTAATAGACATTGCCAATTTAACATCTCCCAAATTGGACTCTTAATTGTCCCTCCCACCCATATCTGCTTCTCCCACCAACTTTCACCCCCAAAGTAAATGAATGACAACTCAATCTTTGCAGTTTCTTGAGGCCACAATCATGATTCTCCTTAAGCCTTCTCTTGTTCTACATTCCTTTCTATTCCATCAGCAAATCTTGTCACCTTCACACAAGCTGACCAAGCCCTACTTCCATCACTAGGATCTGCCACCTAATTGGTTTTCCTGATTCCACCCCTCCTCCCTGTCAGTTTATTCTACTCAAAAACTTGCCATCTTCTTCAGGGTAAAAGCCAAAGTCCTTAAAACTCCTCTAAGGTCCTCCAGGACCTGGCCCCACCCCCTGACCTCTGACCCTACCTTCCTGTCTGTCCTCATCCACATCACCTCATCACCCAGCCTCTCTGCTGTTTCTCAGATCTGTCACCCACACTTTGATCTCAGGAATTTATGTTTTCTGTTCCCTGAAACACCCTCCCACCATTTATACACATGGCTTATTATCTCCCTTTCCTCTGGTTTGGTCTAAATGTCTATTAAATGATGCTTTCTCTAAGCTCCCTAACCCTTCTACTCTTATTTATCTTCCAACACACACCCGTCACTCTTTTTTTTCATAGTTTATTTGTTTGTCTATTAGGCTGGAAGCTCAAGAAGCTATTTTGTTCATTGCTGTATCTTCAGTGCCTGGAACGACACTTAACATGAGGCAGGTGTCCAACAACTATTTACCGGATGAATGGATACATATAAGAATGCACATGTTAGAACTACAGGAAAAGTGGCCCTTCAGATGTCACTACTGAGTACTTGAACGCTTTGGAGGGAAAAAGAAGAAACAAAAGAAATTAGGGGATTTTTTTATGTAAAAATCTTACCTTGCTCTCCCCCTGACAGTAGTCAGAGGTGGGCAATGAGAAACAGTACCAGATGGCAGTGCCATCTGCTTCACTTCTAATTTCAAGGTCCTGCAGAGGTCTTTAAAGAGGGACTTCATCTATCTCATCTAAACCATAGGATTTTAACTGACGTTGATAAAACATCAGACAGCTTCTCCTTCCCATGAAGTGTTGAAGTTTGGAAAGCTCAATTCAATAGCAATTGGACTAAATGGTATCAGAGTATTGGAGACTTGTGAAGGGAGGAAAGGAGATATGCAGACAATTCTCCTCCTATTCAATGAATAAACCCTTGGAGAACTTACTTCTTGAGAAACTCACTCTTCTCCATTTCTGGCTCCCTTTACTATTTTAACTGAAAGACAATGCCTACAGGAATAAGAGGTAGTTTTATTCTTTATGGCCTCTAAAAATATCTTCATCCGTGATAGAAATGACAGGTGCTGAAATAGGTCTTCGTCGTTAGAAGTTCCTGCTTTGGCACCCAGTACAGCTGCAAGAATGAATGTGAATGTTCCTCGCCACAGAATCTTGAGAAAGAAGGCAAAAGGTTTGAGAGTAGATACAGAAAGGAGAAAGCCACGTCCAGTTTCCTTTCTTGGTCCTTACCCATTCTTCTTCCTTCTCTGGCAGTGCGCGCACACACACACACACACAAACACAATGTGGGGGAAAAGCAATCGCAGCCTCCTCCTTCTAAAGGGAGGAGGCTGGTACGGAGGCATTATGATGCAATGGGTGCCGCATAAAGGACACTGGTATCATTATGAGGTCAGAATTGCCCTGCAATATTCACCCACGTTACATGCACTAAACCTCAGTCAGGTTCCCCCCTGCCGAGCAGCCTAGCTGCACCTCATACCTCATTCTGCAGAATGGGTTTTGAAGATCAAAGGAATGAGACCTAGGCTGACAACTGAGACAGCAGGAAGGCAGTGTGACAACCTGGAGGCTTTCCAAATTGACAAATTTGCATTATTTTGTCCTGTGCAGAAATAAAAATTCCCGGCATCCCAATGGATCTCGGGGAGGAAAAGGTTCTCGATGTTTCAATTCAGATGAAAACTTTCAAGATATCCCTGTATGGGTTTGAAAAACTGGTTGAACGTGTGGCAGCCCAGAAGAGAGATGAAAGAGCGGGCTTGTTTGTCCCCAAAGAAGGTAAGAGCAGGGGTGGAGGGCAGTCCAGTTGGGTCTGCTGATTAGAACGAGGAGAGGTTTCAAGTCATCAGAGAGCAGTGACACAGCTTAAAAGCCAAGACACTTGATAGGAGGCCTGAGACCTCATTCTAACTCAAAACAGCTAAGTGGTCTTGGGAAGTTGTTTTTTTTTTTTCCCACTTGTCTGAACTTTAATTGTCTCAAGGGTAAAATCAGGGGGTTGGATTAAATGACACCTAAGGGTTCTTCTGCAGGACCTATCATTTTATGGCTCACTGGCTGATCCAGGACTCAGTAGTCCATGAGAGCCACCCTGCCATCTCCTTACTTCACAGTGTTGTGTGACCACGGTGACTTCCTGCCTGGGCCTCTCCCTGTGTCTCTAGGCTGAAATGATTTTGAACATGCCAAATGAGGGGAGTAGGGTGGGCAGTGGTCTGCCAGGACAATTTGGCAGCAGAGATACCAACACAGAACTGAAAGTACACCACTTGGTCAGGGTTACAGGGGAGTGGCATGGTGTGCCGGTTCAAGGTCCTGAGGAAGCAGAGGAAGGGAAGGCTTAGCCAGCAGAGTGCTGGGCTGGCAGAAGAAACCCTTCTATTGCAAGCAAAGAAGAAGGGTTCACATAACTGGTAAGGAGTCAGCATGCCCAGTCTCTTCATGAGCCAGGCTGTGCAGCTATAAGTGAGTGAAAATGTTGACTTTAGGTGTTCAAGCCCGATTTAATGTTTTTTCAATAGTATTTAAAAATTTATATGTCACTTTGATAAATATAATTTAATTGATTCTCATGAAGATTCTAATGGGCAAATATTACTATTGCTGATAGTATCCCGATTTTATTTGTTAAAAAATGAGAGGTACAGATAAATCATCAGCCCAAGTCACTCAACTGCTAAGTGTTCGAGCTGACTCAGATTTAGATGATTGTGAACTTGGCTAGGCTTTCTACCTACTCAACCAAACTTTCATTTTCTTAGTCAATTTCTTTTACCTCTCTCTGTGCCTGATTTTTCAAACCCTGACCATTTTTTCTGAGTCCTGCAGGGGTGTCCAACCCACAGCCCGTGGATCACATGCGTCCCAGGCTGGCTAGAATGCAGCCCAACACAAAACCGTAAATTTCTTTAAAAACTTTCTTTTTTTGCTCACCAGATTTTGTTAGTGTTTGTGTGTTTAATGTGTGACCGAAGACAACAAGACGACTCTTCTTCTTCTAGTGTGGCCCAGAGACGCCAAAAGGTTGAACACCCCTGCTGGGATACCAGCCCCTCTCCGCCAAGCTCCCAATGTCAAACCAGCAAACACAAAGACCCAAAGACAAGAATTCTCCCCTCCTCTCTATCCCCCCAGACTGCCCAAGGCACACCCCGTTCTTTCTTCCATTCCTCTTCTCCTGCGAGGCTATCAGTTCGCTGCAACAATGTCAACAGCTCCTTTTTCACTGGCTTTGTCCTCTCAGACTAAAAACACACCAACCCCCCACAACCTTGACTTTCTCTTCTCTTTAAATTACCACTCTATGTCTTTCCTTTGCTTTTCCACCAAATTTCTCCACAACATCGCCTCTGCTCACGCCTGGCTTTCCTCATGAGTTTGCTGAAAGTGCTCTTACCGAGGTATTTGGTAAGCTAATCTGGCTGCCAAATTCGATACATGGTTTTCATTGTCCAGCTTCCTGGCCATTTTGCTGCATTAACAGCTAGCTGCCTCTGCTTCCAGAAACTTTCTCCTGTGTTTCTTCTCATCATACCACTCTCTTCTTTTTCCCCCTTTCTCATCCTTTCTTTTCCTCTCTTTTCTTGAGCTTTGCCTGTGTTCTCTCAGTCTTATCGCATAGACACCAACTGCCTGGTCTCCTAAGCCAGGTATCTTGGAAAACCTTTGACTATTTCATTGTATCTCAGGATATTACAACTGCCTCTTAATATAACAGTCTCCTTGCCAAGACTTATTTTCATCCTCTACAATTGGCTGAGAGTTTTTCCTTTTAAAAAAATTATAAATGGCTACATTGCTGGCTTCTAAGCTCCCTTCTAAAAATCCATATGCATTAACTTAGCAACTGGGGCTCTTCAGTTGTGCCTCAACTTACCTTTCCAGCCTCAGTTCCTGGAACATCCTTTCATGCATCTTCTGCCCTCACATGAACTGTTCAGCATCTCCAAGCATGTCCTATTCCTAGCAACTCTGATTTTGTACAGATCATTGCCACCGTGTGGGGTGGCTTTCCTCACCCGTTTGTATCAGTCACCTCTCGCTCCTCTTTCGAGACCTTGGTCAAATATCCTCTCTTTTAAAAACTTTCAAACTTTCCCCAAGCAAAGCCGTCTTTGGCACTCAAGGCATTTTTGTGTCTAACGTGTTCTTGTCCTTGATTCAGTAGCCATAGGTCAGTGAGTCATCAAGTTGGGCAAAATGTATATTCCAAAAATGGCATGTTTGTGGGTTTTGTGTGTGTTTGTGCGCTTACAATGTTAAAGAACCAATCAAGAATCGCTCTTTGCTCACTCAAGATGAATTCTAGCAGAGACTCCTGATGGGTAAAACTTTTAACAATAAGAAGGAAGTAACTCACCTTTTTCTCTCTGTATTCCTGAACAAAACTCCTAAAATAGCTGCAACAAAAGCTACAGAGGAGGTACTAAACACCAACATAAACTATCTTCTTCTGACTTTCGCCAAGTCCCTAGTTATATTTCCAATGGGAAAAAAAAAATCTCTAAAATGCAGAAGGGTCTGGCTTTTGTAAGTTAAAGTGACATAAGATAGCAGATAGAAAAGACAGCTGGCTCTGGCCAGTGTGGCTCAGCTGGTTGGAGCATCGTCCTGTGGACCAAATGTTTTGGATTTGACCCCAGTTGATGCACACACGAGCAGCAACCGATCGATGTTTGTTTCTCTCTCCCTTCCTCGCTCCCCCTCTCTCTAAAATCAATAAGCATATTTTCAAAATTCTTTTCATGGAAAAAGAATGAAAAGACAGCTGTCAAATGCAATATAGTCCTGGGGATTTGATAACAATGTTTTTGCACTTTGTTACAATGCAGATATGATTGATTATGAGAAGTTCTATGCATCGGTGCAAGAACTCTTTGGCTCAGAAGTGAAGAATCAGGATGTGAAATACTTTTACCGGAAACTTTGCCACAACCCTGATGCACCTACAGACTGGTGTGAGGTAGTCACTTTTTATGTTTATATGAAATGCATGCATTGTTTTTCTTAGTTTAGAATAAACAAGTGAAACAAAGTGTTACTCCTACAGGGGGACATGCACAATGTGGCGGTGTGTTTAAATTCCCACACCGTCCAGAGGTGTCTACTGCCCATCATTGAAAATGTGTAAAACAGATGGGTGCTTAACTGTATTATTAATGAGTAACTCCTCATACATCTAGACCAAGTTGCCAATTGAAGAACTATACAGGCTATTAACCACAACCAAGATCTTAATGGTCTTCTTTATATCATAAAGGAAATATTCCTTTTCAATAATATCAATGTATACCGATTCCAGTGTATCCAAATTCTCAGTATAAGAGAAGAAAAGGGTGATGATTGATCACCTTTTGCACTTTCTGAGTAACACTCTCCCTGGCACAGTATTGATGTAATTCTGGTGTGCTTGGAAGGACATGCAGAAGAGGCATGTTTGTTGTTAAGTGGACGATGGAAGTGGGACGAAGTTTCTCCGATCCTTGTTTAAACTCACAGAAGAGACATTCTATAGATTTAGTTATAAACCAGGCTCGTATTCTAAAAGGATTCGCAGTAGTTTACAATTCAAACAATTGCACACGTGCGTACACAGTAGTTAAAATGATTTTTAAATTATCTAACTCTCTCAAAAATTAGTAATAAAGTAGGCAAAAAAGCAAGGATTTAAGAGATTTGACTCTGACATTTAATAAGTTGGTAGATATATATAAATAGAACTTTGAACCCAAGATATAGAACAAATCCATCTCAGCTACATATAGAGACCATCATAAAATTGGCCATATATAAGGTTAAAAAGAACATTTCAATAAATTCCAATATAATAAAAGTAGAAACCAATAATAGAAGATAGTCTGAACCCCCAAAACCAACCAAATAAAAACGATTAATTTTATAAAACAATTGCAAACAAAAAGAGCTTCTATTAAGCCTTTAATTTTTTTTCTACACCTTAGGAAAGTTGAAAAGATATCCAATTCATTTAAAAAGGCTAAACACTGAGTTGAATGAAGATAAAATGTGAAGGAATTTATAGGCCACTATTACTTATGAATATAAATGCTTAAGTTTTAAATGAAATTTTAACAAGTTGAACCCAGCAGTGCATTACAAAGTCTTTTCTGGAGCACCAGGTTCATGCACCAAAAGTCTGATTGCCAAGCTGACTAATTTTTTTTGTTCTTTTCTTTCCTTCTTCCTTTCATGACACAATCCTGTTAAATTTCATGGGTCCCTATAAGTCATATGCAAGTTTAATAGAAAACCTTGGGCTGACCATCTGACACATTGTATGTATTTGAAGAATAACTTGAGGTTTGAAAAAAATAGTTCAGAAAGGTCCATTTTTATTTTTCTATCACTTTGCTCACAAACTATCTGTGCCAATGCTCCTAAGAGGCATTTCTATTTCCAGTTGGGTGACCTAACCTTTCTGGGCTTCAGATGCGTTGTCAGTAAAATGGAAATGCATTACTGGAAGACTAAGTTCATTTCAGTTCAAATTAACTGCTGCTTTTTATCAGCCAATAGTAGCTTGTCTGGTAATAAAAACTAGGTTGACTCTTTTAAAAAAGTCAGGCACAAAGGTGCAAACCTGATTCTGAGTATAAATCTCTTTATTGTAGCAATGCCACAAAAAAAGGTGCACTTTCTTTTTCTAGATTTTAGGTACAAATGCACTTGGGAAAATTGATATTTATAGAATAAGGCAACCTGAGAACTCAACTACAACATCACCTAGACCTGCCCCTTGCATTTATAATGAGAAAAACTAGATGTAAAGAGATCCAAAGAAATGTGACTGTCTCAAATTTATGAAGCTAGTTAGTGGAAAGTTCCTGTCCAGATACAATATACTGTTGCTACAAATCCATGTTAGTCTAGTTTCCAGTGGGCAACTCATGAAGACACATTAATTCAAAGAAGGCGTCTTTAGCATACAACACCATGTGGGATGCGTATAACTGTGAGCCCCAAAAGTAAATTTCAAGTGACTTAGCATAACTCTAAAACTATATTTGCTCCAGGGTTCAAAACAAGATGCATAAGGTTTTGGTTCCCTTCTACCTGCTTTTCATTTTCTTGTAGTGTTTTACATCGAACATGTGTTCCTTATGTAATCCCCCAAAAAAGTGTACTGAAAAAGTGAACCACTTAATAGTCATAAGATTTGACAATTAACAGTTAAATCATCAATAGTCATAAAATATTCCAAGCATGTCACAAGTACAATTACTAGGCTGAAATTTTAACTGTTGAAAGAGAAATTTGAGATCCTTGAAATTTGAAATTTGAGGATAGAGACCACCACAGGAAATGTTTAAAAACATTGTTTGATTGAAACATTTTCTTTCAGGGTAAAACTTTAGTTGTCTCTTAGGAAGGAGTATATCCAGTATAATATCTCTTAAATTTCTCCTCAAGACATTTGAGCAATTTGATGATTTTAGTGTCCTTTGGAAATTATTTCTGGTAAGCATGGTGACTTTGTGTTATTGCAAGTAGAAGTAGCAAAATTTATTATTTTCATCAGAGCAGATGCCCCACAGGATGGCACCCACTGACATGTAGATGTGATTATAAAATGCACACATGACAGATTGGTGGCTGACGGGCTGCCTGGACAGGCAGCAGAGGTGCCCAGTGGGCAGTTGACGCCTGAGCTCCATTTCCTGTATTATCCCTACAAAACTGGGAATTGCATTCACTCAAATGCTGACATTGATTGAGCTCCAACCTGGCACATGGTGCAACCTGAGTACTTCCTAAGCTTCCTAATTACTAAATAATCTAATGGTGCATGTCCTCATTCAATTCTTACACCAAGGCATATAGTTCTGGTTATTATTGAATATCCTTACTTTACAGATGGGGGGAACTCAGGCACAGAGAAATGAAGGACCGTGCCTGAGGTCATGTGACTTGCAGGCAGTAGGACCAGTGTTGGACCCAGGCCCGAGTTAAAAGCTCCCAACTTTGCCTTAAACAAGACAGTGCTCCTAGATTTCTTCGCACGTCTGTTCCGAACACTTAACAGTTACTATGTCACCATCTCCATAAAAATTACACCAAAGTACAAATCAAGTAGAATGACAATCAGTAACATGCTTTTTTAAAATATAGATACTGTAGACACATAGAGAACAGTATTTCCAACTAGGGACAACTTGTGTGGTGCAGAGTTCTCCCATCCTTGAGAAACATATGTATTCAGTAGCGCAAAAATAATGATCATTCTTGTTATCATTTCCCAATCTTTTAAAAACTTATTCTCTGTGGTTAAATTGGTTGCTAACATTGGTCAACGTTTGGCTGTGTTTTGCTCAAGTCATTTAAATTGTACTGAATGGTATTTATAAAATGAAGACGTGATAGGCAGAATTTTAAAGGTGCACCCTTCCCAATAGCAGTGGAGGTACTGCTTAGAAGGGACCTGTGCAGATGTCATCAAGGTCTAATCAGCTGACGTTAAAGTAGAGAGATCATCCTGGGTTATCTGGGTGGACCCAGTGTGGCCATGTGAGTTCCCAACATCACAGGAGGAAGGCGGAAGTGAGGCTCCAAGTAGATAAGGATTTGCAGCATCATTGGGTGGTACCCAGATGGAAGGCCCACGCGTTAGAGCTGACAGCCAGCCGGGAAGTGGAGAGCTCACACCAACGACCGGAATGACCTGGGAAGCAGATTTTCCCCAAGTGTTGGTAAAAAATACATCTCTACCAACAGCTTGATCTTGGCCCAACGAGACCCATTTTGGTCTTGTAACCTGCAGAACTGGTGAGCTATTGTAGTAAACGGTGTTGTTTTAAGCCACAGTGTGATCATTTGTTTTAGTAGCAATAGAAAACTAATACAGAGGGGAAAGTGTCAAAGTCCAGAAAGACTGTCTACTGTAACAACCAGCAGAAACCAAAATGTAGCTAAGAAAGGAATCCGAATTCCACAGCAATGCAAGGAGAAACAACACTTGCAGAAGGAGGTGGGAGAAAAGGAGGAGAAAGAGCAAGGATTATCTGTGGCTGCTGCTGGAAGGTTTGCTGTATTGTTGTTTTTGAGACAGGAGAGATTTGAATATGCTGCAGGCAAAAGTCAGCAGAAGGGAGAGACAGAAGGAAGGTGCTTCTGAGGGGAAAGGAGATAAACTCTGAAGAGATGAAAGGGGATGGGATGCAGAGAATGGAAGGATTAGTCTGGGGGAGGGAAAACACACATTGCTTTAAAAGGGAAGCACTGCTGAGAGTGACAAAAAGGTGGAATCCATATTCCGTGAGAGTAGGGGGTTGACCTTGTTTCTGTGGGCAATGGATGCAGTCACCTAGGGAAGCAAGGGATGCTGGCTGGGAGGCAGTCACAGTGGCGTGGGTCAAGGCACACAGGCAGTTCTTTTTCCCCAGCAGTGGGGCATCTTTTCAGGCCAATGCAGTGGGGTAAAGGGATGGAGGGTTGCGGAAATCAGTGATCGAGGTGGCTGACCACCGATTCTAACCGGGGTAAGAAAGGAAGCAAAAGAGGTAGGGACTTGACAGATTGCAAGGAGCTGGGGCTCATTTCCCTCTTGGTTCTGATTGGCTGGGGAAGTCGTACAGATCTTTCCCAGGGAGGGTCTACACACCATCAGCCTACCACAGTGCCTGCCTGATTTTACATGTGTTATCTCATTGAAAAATCATTTGTAAAATGCAGGGCTTTGTCCTCTTATTCCTCCAATAAAGAAATTGAGACTTATGGAGGTGAAGGAATTTTTCCAAGTTCTGAGTACCGACTAGTTACACAGCCTGAACTCAGACATCAGACGGTCTGATTCCACAGTGCATATCCTTTGCCATGAGGCTATCTTGTATACAGCGCTAAGGTGCCAATCAACACTTAATAATGCATCAGTGATTGATGATGAGGATGGACTCTGCAGTGACCAAAGCTTCCTGTCCACTCCAACATAGATTTATTGGAAGCACCCTTTCTCTCTTTTTTTCTCAATCTGTCAAAGGAGTTAGATACTAAATCCAGAAGTTTGGTACCCATGGAAAGTGAGCAGTGATTACTAAAAAGATGATAACGGTAAAGTTTTATTGAGTGCTGTTTTTGTCGAATAACCCTGGCCTTCCCAGCAACTGAAATCTAAGCGTGGGAGTGTCTGGGGCAGTCGTGGTATGTTGTGAGGCTTGGAAGTCGGGGGGTGTAGAGGAGGAGGCAGTAACGTGTGTGAAGCGACTGAGGGCACATATGTTAACATAGTACAAAGCCATCAAGCATCCAAGTAAACGTTATTAAAACAAACTGACCTATAGCTCATTTTGGTTTATGATCAGTTGAATCATTTTGTGAGTAGATCCTTTCTACCCCCCCAAGTGTGGTCTGTCCTGGGAGCTTGTTAGAAATGCAGACTCCCAGGCCCCACCCTGGACGTTCCAAATCAGAACCTGCATTTTCACAGGCTTCCCACTGATTCGTGTTTAGAAAAAGTCTGCAGTTCATTCTGTCTATTCATTAACATGCACCAACCAGTCTCAAGTTTATGAGAAATGCTGTCATTATTTATAAGAATTTTATTTCTGCTTACTCATAAGACAATTGAACATCTATCTTAAGCTGTACAGCCTCTTGAATTCCAAAACTCATCCTAAGAGGGATAAAAAATCTTGCCCATGAAGATTTATGGAAAATGGGTAGGAAAAGTCATTTCAGAGAGACCAAATTCAAGGTCAAGAGTCTCAGCGGGGATCCTGTCTGATGAAGGCTGATTGGATTTCCAACCAAGTGCCTGCTCCCAATAGCACTCTCAATCTGAGCAAGGACACCAGCCCCACCCACCAACCAGAAAGCAAAATCAGAGTCTGCTTAAAAATCATACATCATCAACACCCAGTGTGTTAAACACATCACACCACCTTCTCGTAAGGGAACCCCCTGACACTTATAGAACAAATTTTGACTGTTCATTCAAGACTTTAAATCCAAACAACAACCAATCTGTTCCTCCACAGACCATTCTGAAACATCGCTCATGTTTATATGTGTTGTTTGGGATTTTAGATCTTTGGATATTTCTCCTCTGAAGATTCTCTTGCCTCCCAGATGAATGAAGAAAACCTGGTTTTCCTTGTTTCTAGAAAACAGCGAGTTGTCATTTCAGGTGATATTGTTACCTTCCCTTCCAAACTAATAGAGATTTTAATACTTTCTCAAAAATCAATATTGGGAATATAACATTTCCGCAGAATCACTTTTCATTTCGTTCACTTTATCAGTGACAGCTTTGTATGCACTCTCAGAAGAAACAGAACCTGCACATGAGTTTGATACACTGTCATTGCTCTAAAGGACACCATATAGGGGGTACGGGGTGGGGGATCACATTTTACTGAGTGGGCACCGATCTCAAGTTGAAGCTCTCTACTATGGCACCTCAGTAACGCACGTTCCAGTACCAAATAGAACCACATTTCTTTTGCTATATTCTTAAAATTGAATGTTCAAGTTTTCACTAATTAGAACTCGTTTCCAAAATCTCATCCTCCATGATCTCACGGAGGTTTAACCCTAGATGTGACACTAGGCATGTGGGCCAATCACAGAGGGGGTGGTGTCTCGTGAAGAAGTCTCCAGCTGGCATGCCAGTTATTTTAAAATCCGAGCCCGGGACCAGCAAGCCCCATCCGTCTGCATTGCTGACACTGCGGGTTTTCTTTCCTTCCTCCCTCCGGGAATAGGGAGGTCCAGGAAGAGAAAAGGCAAGCCATGGAATCTGCCCTTGTTCTCCAGCACTTCATTCCAAAATCTGAAACAAAGTACCACTGGTCTTTGTTTGAGTCTGCTCTTCCTTTAAAAAGCACCTGAACTTATTTCAGCCCTTTGTGCCTTGGACCCTTCCTTAGCCCAACCGAGGGCCTTGCCAGAGCCTAAGCTCTGACCGTGGAACTCTCATCACAGAACAGAAGCAAGGGGGCTATTCCTGCTGCCCCTGCCCCTGGGCTGAGGAAGGGCTCATGAGCAGAGGCACATGCTGCTGGCATCCTAAGTTAGAACTTTGAAAACATCTTTCCACATGGCAATTCAGTTCTGTGGTTCGTTTATTCACTCAACAAACATGTGTTAAGGTCTACCACAGGAGCCAGGTAGCTTTCTAAGTGCTGGGGACACGGCAGGGAGAAAACAATCATAAATCATAAATCCTGACCTCATGGAATTTACTTCTAATGAAAAGATATGGATAACTTAAAAATATCAAATAAGTAATATATATAATAGGTCAGATGGTATTAAGTGGTATAGAAAAAAAAATTAAGTAAGCAGGTTGTGGAAAAAGAAGACGGCTTGGAGATGAGAAGGAACATGGTGCCGGGTTTAAGTAAGGCGGTCAGGGAAGACCACGCTGGGAAGGTGATAACGGCTGGCAAGGTGAATGAGAGAGCAAACCACACACTTCAGGTAGGAGCGGAGGAGGGGGAGATTCCAGGGAATACGGGCACACACGTCTGGGGCCTTGTGGCCACGCTGAAGACTTCAGAGGAGCTACAGGAGGGCAGCAGACAGAAGGAGGCAGGGTCCGAGTCCTATTTCAAATGCTCATTCTGGCTTCTGTGTCGAAAACAGTCTATAGTGGGGAAAGGCCAGGCACAGAGGTTGGAGGTGGGGTGGCATGAGAATATGTTCTCAGCCTTTTTCCATTCTTGATCCCCTAAGAAGCCTTGTAGACCTTTTTCTCATTGTGGGCCCTTCTCACCCCAAGCCCCTCCAGCGCCTCCATGGCACTTTAAGACCTCAGATGTACTGCCTGCCTGTTTTTGTACTGCATGTATATCAGTGCGTTACATACAAAAAGAGTGAGATTCATTCACACACACCCCAGCACCAACCTGCACCTTCTTGGGGACAGTATTTTCTCTGTTGAAAAAGAGGCAGTTGCTCTTTTTACACAAACCTAACAAATGATTTTTCGGATCTTTACCACTGGGAGCTGAACTGAATGTTGTTCCCTTGCCAGGTAGTAGGAGGCGGGATGTGATTAAGAGCATTGTCAAGATCCCGCAGCTGGATTTACTGATAGCAGCTTCTCAGAGAGGATTAATAACTGTCTTCAATAACCAGGTAATTTCAAATCTGGGACTCCTCCTGCCCTCTCCCTTCCTCCCTTCCTTCTTTCCTCCCTCCCTTCCTCTCTTTTGTTTTACCTACACATTCTACATATGTACCAGGTACAGCAGAAACCACAAACCACATTTCAGAGTTATTCCAAAAAATCAAACTAAAAAAAATGACCAGAATAAAGAGATTGCGGAACCCCAGAACAATTGCTGAGATGTAGTGACTGCGTTTAGCATTGTTCCTCATGTGGCATAAGACCCACATGGCATCCGCACAATTAAAGGATGACCCTGGTAACTTCTCAGATACAATCAGAAAAATGCACAGCCAAGTGATTTTGCCATAACCCCACCCAAGAATACAAGAGTTCTGAACAAAAACCCTAGAATAAAGAAAAAAAAGGCTCAAATTCCAGTCCTTTTATTTTACCAGCTATGACAGTAAATGGGGAACTTATGGAGATGACATACCTTTTCACGTCTCTTTCTTTTTCTTTTTGCTTCTGCAAAATGAGGACAATAGGGGCAGACCTCTCTCCCTCAGAGGGTTTCGTTAAAGGGCAGACAAGATAATGAATGTGGAAGCAGTTTATGAACGACAAATTCCCATGCAAACGTCATGCATTGCTCTCATTAATGCCATTCTAAATTTATACCCTTGGACGTCTATTTTTAAAATATGAGAGATTTTAATGGAGTCATAGTCTACATCATACTGCATTATGAATATCCAAGGTGAATGTCTGGTGTTAGCAAAGAATTATTCTAGTTACTAGTTTATTTCCAACAAACAGCAAGCTTTAGAATAGGGGTATGGAATAAATAACGCCCCCTTTTTATTACAAAGTCTTTCATCACAAAATCATAAGCATGTAATTCTATAACAGAACAATATCACACTCGAGCACACCATAGGACCTTGTAGGTGAAATGTTCAAATGAAAACTATAAATTATTACACGCATATTATTACCCTACCAACTACACTGAAGCAGGCCTTACTTCTGCCAGATGCTGTGTATTAAAATAATCATCAGATGATTAAAATGTCAACAATAATTTTCAGCTCCTCAGTGATCTCCAGTACAGCAGCCAGATTCAGTAAGGAGGGAGCCGGGGTGCCCAGAGGCCCTGCAGTGGGGGACCGAATGTGGGTGTGGGGCCTGGGACCCGCCCAGCTGTGCCTGTTACTAATTCTGCCCAAGCCCTGGCTCCTCCTCATTCAGAACCAGATAACTTCCCTTCCGGGGTAGCTCTGTTGGTTCAGTAAGTTAAGACACATAAAGCACTCAGCATCACTGTAAGCACTCAGAGAATGTTGGCGATTAGCATGATGAACAAATGATGTGGAAGCGAAATGAGAACGTCTTTCCTGGTGTCTTTCTCCAGTGCATCATTTTTCTTCTCATTTTTACCTTTATTTCCTCTAAAAATAGAACTGAGATGGTACCTACGTAAAAACGTGAGAAGGAAAATAATGAACGTCATAAGGAAGTGGTTTGGGACTGTGTGAAGTAAGTGAGGTGGCATTATCATATTTGCAGAAATACGTCTCTTTTACATACGCACGCTTCCAGGTGAACACGTATACTCATGAGCACACAGACACGTTTCTTTCCTATAAGATACTGTAACTGGGGAGAAAAGATGGCTCAAACACTTAATTAAGACTTAATACACCAAAGATAAACAGCGTTGCATGCCTCACAAATAGGATGACACCTTCTACAAGAATAGACATTTGGTAGGTTAGGTCACAGGGAAAATGTATGAAAGGTAGTCAATAATGTTAACTCTCTCTCAACAGCTTATTCCACAATTTAGGCTCTATCTGAAGCTGAATAAATACTTTGAAGAATTTTCTTGGTGCTCTCTAGGGGGCTTCATAATCTAGAGTTTAAATGTCATTAGTGAAAATTCCTGCCCAAAAGGCTAGATGTTAAAACTTCAGAAGATCAACTTTTAAGGAGAGAACTTTCGTGACTTCTGCTGAAGATGAAGTCCAAGAAATTGAAGAGGAGAAACCACAAGTGTTCTTTTTTTTCTGCTCACCAATTTCCTTAGAAATTTGTCCACCTATAAATAGGTCGCTTTATATATATATATAGCTTTTGTGAACTCTTCAGATGAAAGACACATTGTGATGACCATGACTAGCAATTTCAGTCACCACTCTGATTTAATTTTTCTCCTTTTCACAAAATCCATTTCTGTAGGGCAGCCATTTCCTACATACCTGAGCATCCAGAAGAAACCAGGTCATTAATATACTTCAACCAAACAATGAACTAACATGTCTTAAGGGTATAAGAGGCTGCTTGTGTATATCCTAAATCCGTAGGGAGCTAATCTATGATCCTCAGGTACCAGGGTGTGATATTCAGTACTTACTGAATAAAATAGGAAGCCCACTGGACAGATTGTTCTTAAGTGTCTCAATGACTTGACAGCTAAATCTCAAATAAGGCAATGTTTTTTCTACATCGATCTATACTTACAGCAACCTCTTGAGTATTCTTTTAACGACTCTTGCCATTGCTGTTAGTATTAGCTTGCATTTCCATTTTTTGCTTTGCTCTGAATCACTAACCAATGTGAGGCAGTTGGCAAATGGAAGGGACAAAATGACTAGTAAGGGTAAGACTGAAAGCGGTGTCGCTAGGTTTCAAGACAAGCCCCCGAAGCAGAGACCTCAGCCACAGCAAGCAGAGCATCCCCCACAGAGCTGGAAGCTTCATGGGAAACAGGGAGGAGAGCGGTGAGAGTGGAAATGACAAGTGAGGTTAAACCGAGGAAATGCTGTGTCATCGAAGAGCCAGCATTCGCACCTTTAGTGTGGAGCCAACTGGGTTTCACTGTTCTCTCCCTTTGTTTACAGATGAGAGTGCAGACCAGCACCAATGTCACGGTAGGTACGAATTCCCAATTAAGCCAAAAGTAGGGCTACGGTGATGGTTCCCTCATAACTAATCCCACTCGCAGCAAAATGCTCTGAGAATCAGATGTGTTCCTAGATTGTAAATTTAGGTTCATTGACTAGAACTAAACCTTGGGCAACAGCAAAGGAGACCCAGGTCTTGCTTTGTGGAGTTAAATGCATTGCAGAGAATTGCTTGGAAGATGATTACTCTGGGAAGCTTCCATTTAAAAGCTTCACTTAGGTTCTTCCGAGCACCCACTACTCAGGAATGTAAAAAATATATGCAATCCAAGTGTGAGAGCAGTGAGGAAATAGCCAATAGAAATAATTTTTAAACATTTTATTTAAAACTTGAAAACAGCATTGCAGTTCAAGTGCAATGTTGGAGTTTGTTTAATCTACATTGTTCATTGGAAAAGTAACCCAGTAGCAGATGCCCAGTTATAGGGGCTTTCTCTCAGAATCCCGCCATGACTTTATGAGGTGGGGAAGTGTTTTGACTTTTCCAAAACCCTGCTTGCGGACATCCAGTGCTCTGAACTTCAGAGGAGGGGTCTGGTTTCTTTCTAAGCCTCTGAGCCTTCATTTCTTAGGGCTGGAAAAAACTATTGATTCCCAATGTGTTTTCCAGAAGGTTCAGGAGCATGCCTGAAAAGCACACAGCGGTTTCTGGCACTCACGAAGGGGAGCTGTTCTTGATCAGTGGTGGGATGTCCCCGGTATTCCAGGTCCTACCTGTGCCACCTTGGTGACTTTAGGCAAGACACAAACTCACTGGCCTCAACTTGATCACTGACAGGTGATCACGAGGTCATTCCTAGCTAAAAATGCTAAGTGTGGCTACAGGGCCAAAGACCGTGATTCATCCGGTCTCCCCGTGTCCCTATGAAGAAGTGATCTCACCTAAGTGAATAGGGCACAAAGGTGGCTGCTCCCTGGCTGCTGTGTGCGTCCAGAGCTGCACGAGGCTCCAGTTCCACTGCTCTCCAGCTGGTGGTCTGAGAAACTCGGGGTGAGGAAGAAGGGTTACAGGCCCCCACAAAGCCTCAAAAGAAGAGATATTGGGAGCCTTCTCTTCAAATAAGGGGACAAAATGGGGCCTTTAATGTAACTAACCTATTTTTTAGTAACCATCACTACATGATAGGACAAAACACAATACACATCCCCCCTCCAAGTCTGTGCTTTTCTGTCAGGATACCTCCTGGATTACGGGATGTGATTACCTGCCGCAGCTGAAACGAATCGTCGCCACTACGGAAAGAACCATTATTGTCTGGGATTATAAAGCTCAAGGGTCCAGCCAGGTACCGTATCAGGAGAAACACTCCAAGGAGGGAGGTTGTCTTTTCCATGCAGGTAGGATATGAGCATCACCCTTCGTCTACTTAACACAATTTCCTCATCTGTAAAACGAGGGGTCTAAGTAGATAATCAAGTCCAGCATTAATATTACTATGAATATTTTCACTTAGTGTGTATTTCATTGGGGTTTTTTTGTTTGTTTCTTTTTAGTAGAGGCTAAATCCTTCCTTCCTCTCATACCCTTCTCTAAATGCAAATATTAGCTTTTTGCCTTTGCTCATGTTATCAAGTTCAAAGATTTTCTGTCCAGTTCAGACTTGTGTGGCAAGAAAATTATTCAAATCAAATGCTTAATTCTGGCAAAAAAAAAATCTGCTGTGGCAGAAGTATAATCATTAATCACTCCTTCTAGTCTCTTTCCTCTTAATCTCCTCTGAATCTTTCTCCAACCAATTCAGGCCCCAGATCAAAGGTCACCTTCCCTGCCCATGGGACCCAAAGTGGCCTCTTTGGTCACTCTTCAGTTTGGCACTGTGGCTTATTTCCTTAACTGACTTCCGTTATGTGCGATGATCTGTTTTATTTTCCTGTCTTCCCCCACTGGAATGGCAGCTCCACAAAGTCAGAAACGTGCCTTGCTCATCCCTGTCCAGCCAAGTGCCTACAGTAGTTCTTGGCATGCCATGGATGCTCCATAAATGTTTGTTGAGCGACTGAAAGAACCTCTTAATATGTTCGAGTCTCACTCATTCTAATGGGAACAAAACAAATTAAATTTTTTTAATATTTATTTTTTCTGTCCCAGGTAGGGACTGAGTTCCAGGAGAGTAATAACTGTACAGTTCAGGGAGCCCAATTTAGCAGTACTGTCAACTGGGCAAACGCTTGCTGAATATTTCAGAGTAAACTTAAGTGTGAAGACAGTTTTCTCCTGATAGCTCCTTGTGAAATATTTGGGACTTGAACACTCGAGTTTCCTGTTTACCATCCAATTTTATGTCAACACCATTTGAACACCTGCACCTTTTATACTTCCTGTTAGTATTGTCTTATAAATCCAAGAAAGGGACTTTCATAATATTCCACCAGAAAATCTCATCACTACTGAGCCAGAGGTTGGTACTTCACCCTTTCCCCCACAAAACAACCAAAAACACAATGTAGGGCTCACTGTGAGTGTTCAATAACTTCTAGTTGATTAACTTTGTTTTTTTTTCCCCCTCAACTTCCTTCAACACCATGGGAAGACCTAAAATATGAAATATCAAAAGTAAAACATTTGTCAAATAATAGGGACAGCCCCAGCTGGTGTGGCTTAGCAGGTTGAGTGTTGTCCTGCAAACCAAAAAGTCACTGGTTCAATTCCCAGTCAGGGCACATGCCTCAGTGGGGGACCAGGTCCCCAGTCAGGGCACCTGAAAGAGGCAACCACACATTGATGTTTCTCTCCCTGCCTCTCTCCCTTCTCTCCTCTCTAAAAACAACTAAATAAAAGTTTTAAAAATTAATAGGGACAATATTTAAATTCAATATTGAGATCTTTGGAGCAATGTAATAACTTATTAAAAGTGCCCCTCTGTTTCTAGGAAAATTACTTCGTCATAAAGCCCATGGACCACTGCCTCCTCTGCGTGTGTGTCGTGTCCCTGACTGACCAGCTCTGCCGAGATGACATCCTCTTGGGGGATGATGGTGGCTTTGTGAGCAAATTCACGGTCCAAAGCGATGACTTTGGATTGAAGCAGGCAAAATCCAAAAAGAAATTACAAAGTCAGGTCATAGACTCAAAGAACTTTAAAAGGTAAATGGGTACATGGGGAGTCCAATTGTTTTAACACAGTCATCATTCAAGTATTTATGGAGGAAAAACGATGAGTTGGACCACATGGTGAAGGTTTGAAACATAAAACTGAACAAGAAAGACCTCTCACCTCAAGGAACTTCCAATATAAAGGGAAGACACCCAGGAAAATTAGCAACTAAAATTCCTATTCTAAATGCTATTGACAATTAAAATATATAGGTACTTGAATAAATTAAAGGGCAAAATAAAAAATGAAATTATGAAAAACTATAAAAGATGTATGTATCTATTTACTAGCACTTGGATATCACAGAAGAGTCTGACCAAAAGCAATAGATATGAACTTCAAAGAAAAAGTTTGGTAGGTTCAACTCTACGTGATATAAAACCTCTGGGCATCAAAAGATAACATTTTTAAAGTAAATAAACTGGAATAAATATTTATAACAGATATGACAGACAATGGACTAATTGTCTATTTAATAACTATTAGAATTCAGTTAAAGAAACAGTAGTTCCCCCCAGAGGAAAATGGGCAAAGGTCATGAACAGATCATTCACACACCTGCACACATAGTACAAATTGTCAATAAAAGTTTTCAAATTCTCATCAGGCAGAAATGCTAACAGTTATCTCCACCTGATAAGGTTATGAGTATTTTCATTGTCTTTTTAAAAAATATATTTTATTTATTTTTAGAGAGGGGGAAGAAAGGGAGAAAGACAGGGAGAGAAACATCAGTGTGTGGTTGCCTCTCATGAGCCCCCTACTGGGGACCTGGCCTGCAACCCAGGCATGTGCCCCGACTGGGAATCGAACTGGTGACCCTTTGGTTCTCAGGCCCGCACTCAATGCACTGAGCTACACCAGCTGGGACTCACTGTCTTCTTTATACTTGTAGTGTCTCTGAAGATTTTAGAGTAAGACATATATTTCTTTTATTAGCAGAAAAACAAAATTTGCATTAAATGTGTCTTCTCTATGAATCAAAGAAATAAAATCAGACATAATTTCTCACTTAAAAAATTGGAAAAGATTAAAATATACACTGGGACCCGAGATTCCCATGTGTTGAAAGATATCAGTACAGCTATCATGGTGTTATTTCTAATAGTAAAATATCTAGTGTCCAACAATAGGGGAATGACTGATTTAAATGATCAGTATTCACTGGAAAATATAAAAATGAATTGACTCATATTAGATAAAAACAATACGAAACAAAGTTCTTCATTTGGATGACCAGAATTTTTTCAGTAAAAAAGACAGTGCCAATATTGGACTGAGATTCTCTTATATAATTTTTAATTCTGAGTCTCAGAATTTGCTGAGAATCTTTTATTTTTCCATTTTAAATAAACAAGTTATGAAGATCTGGTTAAAACACTTGAAAGGGGTATAATGCATAGGATGGTACTATATATCTCAGTTCAGAGCTGCGGTTTGGTTAAAGTCAAGTTGGAATGCCAAATAGGCACTCAACATTACGTGTTTGTGTCTGACATTCTAATGCAACCCCCCCTCCTTTCTTTCCTCTTCATTCCCAGTGTTAAAAGGAAGCTGCATAATGACTGGGTTATGAAAATTAGATACATTCCAACCCTAAACTGCTTCGGATCCTGCTCCTTAGATAGCGTTCACTCACTAGTCTTGGAATCCTTGAAGAAACTTGAGGATAATTCGTAAGTACAATAGTTTATATACATGAATATTCTGTGCCTTTCGGGCTTTTTATTTTTTTCAAACTGTAAGACGAAGTTTATTTAGAAAGTTACAGACCAGACGCAGTAGAAGTGAGCCAGCCGGGCTGTGCAGGCTAGGGAAACAAGTCTCAGAGGCAGAAGAAGGGCCCTGGAGCCTGGGAGAGAGAAGGGCCAAGGTAACAGGCCAGGGGGAGGAGAGGGGAAGGGAAAGGCTGGCATGCTCCCGACAGGGAGTGCGCCCTCTGCATTTTACAATTCATAAATCCATGGCTGCCTTAGAGTTTTGAAACTGGGTTTTAGAAAAATGACATGTTAACTATTCCATCTGCTTGACAAGACTAGATTTTCAGGGAAACAAATTGAAGTTATTCATGCAAATCTTGACGTGATGGGTCCTCCTGGCAACAACAACCTGTGGTTTGCTGCTGCAATCTGTCGGAATAAACAAACACAGGTGCCTGCGTAACGTCACTGCCCAAACACAGTTCTATTGGTAGAGCTGAGCAGTTTTCAAATCTGTACACTTCTAATATCCTTCTCGCAAGCCGATAGGCCTGGCAGGGTGTTCGGCACAATCGTCACATTCCACATGCACTACATGCACGAGGGGCTTTCTTACACGCAGAATTTGAGTAGCATGGTTAAATATCTATTAATATCTATGAATATGTAGCGACTGTATATTAATAGCTATATTAATATGTGGTAATAGTATTTTATTGGAATATAGAGTAACTATCAGTTATTGTACGTTAATTCTGTTTTAAAAATGCATTGAGATATATGCTACAATGTGGATAAACCTCAAAAACCTTGTGTTCATGATTTCACTTACATAAAATGTCCAGAAAAGGCAAATGCATAGAGACAGGAAGTAGATCATCAGGAAGAGACGACACTAGGAGTGGAGACGGTGGGGGCAGGGGGCCCCCGAGGGTAAAGGGAACTTTCCGGGGTGATGGAAATGTTCTGAAACTTATTGGGGTGGCTGTTCCACAACTCTGTAAGTCTACTAAAAATAATTGAATCGTATGCTTACAATTGTGTACAGTGGCCATCGGTAGGGTTCCTGCGAAGCCAGAAGCCAGCTGGTTTCTGTCCTCGCCCTCACTAGCTCCATGACCTTGACCGTCAGCTCTTCTTCTTAGTCTCGATTTTTCCATCTCCAAGTGAGAGCGAACATGCCTCCCCTATAATCTCATAAAAAGCACCTAAGTTAACTCACAGGAAGTGCCTGACTTCACGTCTGGCACACCGTGCTCAGCAAGTGTAAGCTCCTCTTTCTGTTTCCTGAATGAAACACTGAAAAGCATCTAAAGGAAGAATGTGAATCCTGAGGCGAACAGGTGGAGCTGTCATAGGCCTGTACTCTTTGGGGCTTTGTGTTCCCACATCTAGAATAGCAGTTAGGAAAGCTGGGGTGGGGGCAGGGGCAAATCCAGGGGGCCATGTGTTTTTGTAGCATCGCCTAACAAATAGTTTTTATAGTTTTAAATGGTTGAAAAATTAAAGAAAAATAACATTCCACGATCGATGGAAATTACATGAAATTCAAATTTTATTGCTCACAAAGTTGTATGGGGACACAGCCATGCTTTCTTATTTATGTACTATTTATGGCTGTTTTTCTGCTACAAAGGCAGAGTTGGGTAGTTACGAAAACTGCATGGCTAAGTCTGAAATATTTACTATCGGGTCCTCAAAGAAAAAGTTTGCCAACTCCTGATCTATAGTTTCCTGTGACTCCTTTCTTTGGGATTGGACCAAGACAGCTCCACGATAGCTGATAATCCAGATTGAGGACCACTCCCGCCAACCACCCCCATGACCATAGCGTAAAATGATAGGAGGACACGCAGCTTGCTCAGCGGCCTGGCTCTCAGTGAGCGCAGGATCCGCCTGGAAAGCCTTCCTGCCTGACGTCATCGCGCACGCGCTAAACAACGCAATCATGTACCACTTGGCCTTGGGGAGTCCCCTCTTTGCCTTTCAGCGCCTGACCCGCTTCCCTCTCTAGGTTGGAGGTCACCCACACTCACAGCAGCAGGGAGAACTGAGACGAGGCATGCTGTCATCCAGGCAGGGTCTTCTGACAGCCATGTGTTTTCGGGTCCCCCCCCCCATTTTGAAAAAATTGTTGCAAAATGTTTCTTTTTCAAAAGTGCTATTACATGAAATTTTCCCAGGGAGAAATTCGAAGAGAACTTTCCACATTTTTTTTTTTTTTTAATTTGAAGGGCAAATGGTATCGTTAACTAGGTATTTGTCCCTTACAGGTATTCAAACACATATTTATTGGGAGCTTTTCATGTCCAAGGCCCATGGTCACTACAACCCGTTTTGTTACAGGATAGGCAACATGGGCCCACATCTACACTAAGGCTGTACGAATGCCATATGCCTTAAGGGGAAAGAACATGGTACTAGGAGAGAAAATAACACAACACACATTTAGGCAGTAGGGGCAGGAAGATGGAGTTCAGGGATGGCCTTTCTGAGAAAATAACACATGCAGGAGGGTGATTTTAACATGGCTCAGATCTGGGAGGAAGAACATCTTTGGCCTGCGCAGAAGTTCTTGAGGAGGGAAAAGCTCAGTGCAGCCAGAAAGGAGGTGGGTAAGAGCAGTGTGGCTGGATCATAAAGTGCAGGGAAGAGGGGAGGGTGTGGGGTGAGCCCAGAAAGGTGACAGGGACCGCCTGGGGCAGGTGAGCCAGCTGAAGGAACACAGCTCTCCTTAGAGCTCCGGGAAGCCACTGGGGAGAAGGGGTGAAATTGAATTTCACATTTTGCTCAGCACTCTGGCTGTAGCATGACAATGCTGCGAATGGGGTGGGGATGGGGAAAGAAGAACAGGCCATTGTGGGAGCTGAGAAATTAGCACTGCATTGCAGTAGATCTGGTAACAGGGGACTGAACCAAGATATTGCAGTGGGAATGAGAAGAAATGGTGAGATTTCACGTATATTTTAGAGGTAAAGTCAACAGGACTTGATAGCAGGTTGGATGTGGGTAGCAAGAGAGGAGAGGGTGTCCAAATGCGTTCCTGGCATACGCGCTACCGACACACACACTTAGCCGCCCCGTGTCCTGTGCGAATTAAGACATGCTGTGTCTCTGCCCATCCTCACCACCAGGACAACCACCACTCCAAGGCGGAGGGCTGGATTCCTTTTTAGATGTCTTCTCCTTTACATTTTATTTTTAATTATGGTTTACATTCAGTATTATTTTGATTTAGTTTCAAGTGTACAGCATAGTGCTTAGACAATCACATACTTTGCAAAGTGATCCTCCTGATATTTCCTGTCCTCACCTGGCACCTTATACAGTCATTACAATATCACTGACTATATTCCCTATGCTGTTCTTTATATCCCTGCGACTATTTTGTTACTACCAATTTGTACTCCTCAATCCCTCACCTTTTCCTTTTTTTAAAAAAAAAGTTTTTAATTGTTTATTCTATTACCCCCTCACCTTTTTCATTCAGTTCCCTAAACCCCCTTCCCTCTGGGTATCTTTTATTAAGTAGAAACAATACAAAATGTTGTGCTAATATCACCACATTATGGAGTAAGTAAACTCTGTGAGTCTGTAAGGATTTTATAATTCCTTACAACATTTTCTGCGGGTAAATGGATTTATAAACAACAGAGAAATGAACCTATTGAACATAATCTATTTATAAACTGGAATTAGCTCCATGCAAGAAAACAGTACGTTTTACCTTGGATTTGTGTGTCCCAGGCCTGTCAGAGAGTTTTCCATGCCAAGAGGAGCGAACAGCTTCTGTTTCTGTATAAAAGCGAATGTCATTGTCACTGGAGGTAAGAGAGTAGTTAATGTGGCGGAGATTGTCTACTTAAGTAACATAGTTCTAGAGTTCCCATAAAGTTATGGACACGTGATGAGCTTGAAAAAAAACAACAGAAGCATTTGCTGGAAAAAAAGAAAAGAGCAAGAAGCCAAACTAGAGCAAGGGATTTAAAAAAAAAAAAAAAGCCAATTTCCTGAGCATTATTTTGCTGACCACCAAGAATTCTTTATTCAATAGTTGTGTGTATTGGCCGTTTTAGGACTTGAACTCCAAGTTTGGAAGGTCAAGTGTATAAAAACAATTCTCTGACAACGCAAGATTCCTTAGGGGCTCTGCATACGTTTGTGAATGTTTCCTTCAAGAAATATTGATTACACAGCTGGCAGGGACTAAGCATTATTTATAAAGCTCATAAAGATCAAGTTGTATTCTAACTTTAAGAATTCAAAATCTAATAGTACAAATAAGACATGTTTCTAAATGGCTCACACAAAGTGGAGCATGGGTCAACAGATCACCATCATCATCACTGTCATAATCAGATGCAATACTGCAGGCATTTAGAGCTTAGTATCACGTTCCCTTCTGCTTATTCTGGCTGCAGAAAGCCACCACGCAGACTGCGCATGCATTGTCTTACTATTGACAAAAAGCAAGCAGAGCTGGAGGACCACTGGCAATAGATAGCAGGAAACCTCTGGAAAATTGGGTTTCCTTTGCAATGCTCGCGGGACATAGATAGCCCTTAGGGTAAGAGTCCTGGACATTTTTGAGGTGGCCATTCTCAACTGATTCCTTCTTCATGAGACAGGCAAGTAAGTCAGGTTTCCTCCTGGGGATAGCCTGGGCTCATGCTCCGGGAGTGAGCTTGCCCATGGCAGAGCTGCTTCAGCCAACATGATCTAGAACTGTTTATGGGCCTGAGCCTTGGGATTCTGAACATACCTGAGGACTGTCTTGTAACACTTCTTGGCCACTGCCAGTGAAAAGCAAAGGCAGACCAGATACTGCACAATGGGAATTATTCCGTTTGAATCGTGTAACTGCTAATCTGGAGTGTTTCTCATTACCTCAACAAATTTCCAATTGCTGTCTACTCTCACAATCATAAAACTTTCGGGCAAGAAGGAATCTCGGGGATCAACATTTTACAGATAAGGAAATGAGGTCCCGATAAGGGAAGTGATTTGCCACAGCTCACACAGCTGGCTAGCTGGGGGAATTGAGCTTGACTTAGTTCTCTTCGCGCCAGCCCCTGTCCTTCTTGGAGACAGTAATCTAGTTCACCCAGGCTCGCCCTCCTTTGCTTCTCTCTCGACGGAGCCCACTCACCTCACCAAGACTGATACATTTTGGCCAAGTGGCTTGCTAACAGAAACAAGAGCTCACTAAAAGAAAGAATTCCTATCTTGTAAGTGTGGCCTTATTAAAATCCTGGTTTAACAACAAAATAGAAGAAAGTCAATGGAAAATAACAAAGATGCAAGAAATCTTCCTAATTTAAAGTATTTAAATATGACTGGAAAAGTGTTATTCTTAACTCTAAAAACAGTCTATTTGTAAGAGAGAAAAAAAGTAATGCTGGGTTTCTATTGGGAGTAAGACTAGAAATTATGGGAAGAAGAGAAGTTTGTTTTTAGTAAAAAATTATACTCTTCCATACTGTATAAATCTTTTACTATGTACCTGCATGGTTTTAACAATTAGGAAACAGTATCTATGCTATGATAGTACCTATAAATAAATTATATTTTCTTGTGGTTATATATGTTAGGAAGGAAGATGGAAATATGAAAACAGTTGACTTGATATAATGGTATAAATTATGTGCAATTTCCCTCTTCCTTTGATTTCCTATCGTTATAATTTTTGCATAATTTAAGAATGTGAAAACAAAAGAACAGCTGCCTTAAATGCTTTGGGGATGTAATTATAGAAGAAATAATACATTAATGCATGAATAGGGTAGGAAAGTATTGAATCAAGAAAAGGACTCATCAAATATTTATGGGAATTCACATTCGTATGTGTAAATACAATTATTACAAAACAATTCTGATGCGAGGAAGCAGGTCCAAACAAGGCTAACAGCCTCTTAGCAAGTCCCAGGCTGCATCCTGGAAGAAACAGACTGTGATTTGCTGTTAAAAGGGAGATGAGGATGTGATTGAGTGAGAGACACTTTGTTTTCCATCTTTACTGACACTGATTTGCTACACTTATATTGCACAATGTTACCCCCAAGGTTTAGCTAACACCTCCATCACGTCACATTATGACCATTCTCTTTGTGGTGAAAATATTTAAGATCAACTGTCTTGGCAACTTTGAAGTACATAATACAGTATTATTAACTATAATCACCATTCTGTACGTTAGATGCCCAGAATTTATTTACCTTAGAACTGCAAGTTTGTACCCTTTGACCAACGTCTCCAAGAGACATCTGCACCCCATGTTCGTTGCAGCACTACCCACAGCCGCCATGGCATGGAAACGACCTACGTGTCTGTCAATAGATGAATAGAGGAGGTGTGGTTGTATATAATATACAATGGAAAGTTACCCAGCCGCGAGAAAGAAGGAAATCTTGCCCTTTGTGACAATGTGGGTGGACTTTGAGGGCATTATGCTGAGTGCCATAAGTCATACAGGGAAGGACTAATGCTGTGTGTTTATATACATAAACTGAACTCACAGAATCAGGGGTGGGGGGTGGGGAACACGCAGAGACACAGACTCTTTAAACTGTCACCGCCTGTGTCCCTGAGAAAATAAGAAACCGTTCGTGTCCTTTCCAGGGGATGATAAAGTGCTCCGGCTGTGGCACCCCAATATCAACACCAAGCCAGTGGGAAAGCTCGTGGGGCACATGTTCAGCATCACTGAGATTGTAACCGATGAGAAAGATCAACTGGTCATCAGCCTTTCCTCTGCCAAGGTAATAAAAAGAAAAAACGACCACACACACACACACAGAAGAAAACAATTTGTTTCCCTTGAAATCAACTAGTGGACGATCTAGAATACAGGCAATTTTTGACTGAAACAGCAACAGTCGCTGAGAAAAATAACAGTGTGGAGAGGGAAATGGCGAGCCACCGTTGTTTCTGCTGAACGCGGCAGGAGGAAGGCCGTGTTTGAGGGGTCAAAAGAGTACGACTCTGGGAAAAGAGCCCACATTAGCCTCAGTCGTCAGACACAAAAGGCCTTCGCATAACAGACAGGAACAGCATCATTAAATGCAGGAAAGATAAGGGTTTCTGTTACTGCTACTGTCATTAAACTGTTTTAAATCTTCTAACCAATGTGGTGACACAAGAAAAAATGAGTTATAAATATTATGAGACTGAATTGTTGTATTTTCAAATAATGGGATTGCTTGAAAATTTTAATAAAATCAGCTCAAAATGTTAGGACAAGTTTAATAAGGCAGTTGGTTATAAAGGCAATTTATAAAAACAAATTTCTATGTAAGAACAGTAACCAGTTGGGAAAAAAAAATGGTCAAATGGATAGAATTTAAAAGGGCAAAAAATTATGAAGTACTTCCTTAACAAGCAATATTCACTAGAAATGGAAGATAACTCTGAAGTTTTCTCTGGGGCACTTGTATTTAAGAACATGAGCAGAGGGACAGTCTACATTTCTGCATTGGAATATTATACTGTAAGACAAGGGTCCCCACCCCCCTGTCCACAGCGCCGTACTGGTTTGTGGCCTGTTAGGAACCAGGCTGCACAGCAGAAGGTGAGCTTGCATGTAATGCTCTTGAGTCATTCTGAAGCCAACCTCCCCCACCACCAGCCTGTGGAAAAATTGTCTTCCACAAGACTGGTCCCTGATGCATTTCATGCCATTCAGGATTATTTGAATACCAGTTTTCCAAGTTTCAAGTTTGGTAGATGGGGAGCAGAGTGTTGGGATGAAGGTGGAGAAGCTATGAGGAATGTGTACGGATGCACAGAGACCAGAAAGAGAGAGTTTGCAAAACTGGAACCAGTTTGATACGACAGCAACCCAGAGGGCATGAGGGAGAGCGCGGCAGAAAAATCTAGAGCACAGGTGCAGCCCAAGGACCAAGACCTCTGTGCCTCTGCCCACCCAGCAGTCCCGCCTCCCTGCAGTCACAGGGAAGACCAACAGGACTGCACACTGAAGAAGAGAGCAATATGAAAACATAGAATTACTCTAAGGGAAAAGTCACAGATTTCAAAACATGTTCACATCAATTCAGTAAGGAGAGCATGTTGGCACTACTGAGTCCATTTTAGATGAAAGAAAACGGGTTCAGGGAATTTCAAAGGTAGGTTAGAACTGGAACCCTAATCTTTTGCCTCATCCTTTGTTCTCTCCACCAGCCATAGCTCCAAGTGGGCACCCAGGAGTTAGAACGACCACCAACCACGGTCAGATCCCAGCCAGAGCAATAAAGTTAGAAACCATTTGAGTAGAGACCAATTTCTTCGGCACTCCTCGATGCCACTGTTCATTCTTCTCCTGCTTGCCTCTCACTCTAGGCTCTGAACCAAAATTCATAAGTGGCCCATCATACTTGTTTACACTATGATACAAAAGACTGAAAAGGTTCGGTGTCCTAGCTACTCTCTCAAAATCTGCACGTTTGGTAGAACAAAGGAAGTACAAGTTCTGAGTAATCCTGGCCTACAGGGAGTATACATGAGTCAAAGCTCCTCAGCAGTGTTCCCAAAATCATGTTACTTAGACATCTTTCTGCTCCTATACATAAGGACCATCCTGCACCTGCAATAGTGAAGTTAAGTGTCTCTGTTAGCAGAAGTACTTATGAAAGCTTTCTATGTAGTTTTTCCCTTTGCAACAGTATGGGTGGACCTGGAGAACATTATGCTAAGTGAGATAAAAAAGTCAGAGAAATACAAGTACCATATGATTTCACTCATAAGGGAATCTAATAGCAAACTGAACTAACAAGCAAAATAAAGACTGACTCATAGATGGAGAGCAGGCTGACAGTCCTGGGTGGGAGCAGGTTGGGGGACTGAGCAAAAAGGAGAAAGGATTCGTGGACACGGAAAAAACAGTGTAGCAATTGTGGGGAGGGCCAGTAGAGGGGTATAACAGGACTAAATGGCAATGATGGTAATGGAAAAAAAATAAAAATAAAAAAATCGCTTATATACTCAACAAAGATTCTAATTTAATAGTTTAATAATAATGATTATAATACAAAAATATTGAGGCTGAGGATGCCTGAATCCTTGATGAAATCACACTTATTTCTGAAATTCAATCACACTGTAACTTGCTTAAAAAAAAAAACAAACAGAAAAGAAAGAAAACAAAGACCAGTTATTTCAAGTGACAAAGGGTAAACTTGATCTAGTTTGCTGAATTAATTCCTTCTGCTTGCTTTTGTCAACCCGAGCTATAGTTAAGTATTACACAGTTCTCTTTCCTTCCTCAAAGGGGAGTTCTGATAACCTATTTCCTCATACTCTTACTATATTGATACCACCCCCAAAAACTGCTTTCTCTAATTTTTGTATGCCTGGGCAGCAGGAAGGGGAGGTTCTTAAAACCCTCATTTAGTAAGATGTCCCCAACGTCTTAAGTCATGAAAGAGCAACTTGAAACGTTCCACCTAAAATTTGTCTTCCCTCTGTTTTCTAATCTATGTCACAAAGAGAAACATGACTTCCATTGCACTGTTAAATTATAACAGTCTTTATTATTTCTCCACATTTATTTTAAATTTTTTAGCTATTGATTTTAGAGAGAGGAAGGGAGAGGGAGAGAAACATCAATTTGTTGTTCCACTTATTAATGTATTCATTGGTTGCTTCTTGTGTGTGTCCTGACCAGGGATCGAACCTGAAACCTTGGGATATCAGGATGATGCTGTAACTAACTGAGCTACCTGGCCAGGGCTCCAAGTTCTTCAAGAATAATAAATACTCTGTTTTCCCTTCCCTTCTGCAATGACACAAGAATCTAGCTCCTTTAAGCAAACATTTAATCACTGCTGTTTCCCTCTGATATTGCTGAATAATAACTGAACCAAGAGCCCAACCGGAGTTTAGCAAATATGTGCTCATCATGAAAGTCACACATTCCTGCAAGTTCTTAGGAGCGTATTGCGGACTCTGAGAATGCTTCACGTGAACAGCTCTGAGTGGGAAAGGTGAAGTGTCGAAGTGGTGAACTGTGTTCCCTACTCCGCCAGGTTTTCAGGGTATGGGACATCCAGACTCTGTCACTCCTGCAAGTCTTCCATGACACCCAGGGAGGACCCGGAGACATGCAGATTTACTCCATGATCTACGACTCCAATCACGGCATGCTTATTGCAGGTAAGCGGCCCCAGTTAATGGCAAAAAAACCCTTATACCTTGACTTTTAACTGTTTTTTTAAACTAGCACCTGAGCACAACTAGAAGAAAAACAAAACTAGAAGGGAAATGTGTAACCTTGATTCATCACAGCAGATATTTCATCTAATTCCACTCCCTCCTATATTTCCATGGCTGGGTGGATACAAGGTGTAGCTGGTGTTCTCTGAAAATACCACACCAGGGCTCCAAGTTTCTGAACCTAAGGAGATGTGGCATGGGTTTGGCAGAAACATGGGTATACCCTGCTGCTAAGGCAAGGTAAATTCAGCTGTGTTTTTACTCTTGGGAGCAGGAATATGGTCCATCTTAGAACGGATGCACCACTTTTTTCAGTGAGGCAGTTTGGCCGCAGGCACTGACACTGGGACTCTAGTTACTAAGTAGGAAGGGTGCTGAGCCTCCTACCTGCCTTTGCTTCTAGACCAAGAACAGTGGAGAGAGAATAGAGGCCGAATTCTGGATGCCTGGGGCTGATGCCAACAGATTTGTTTCCTCCTTTTCTCATTGCCTCTTAGAAACACAGGCTTACTAAAGACACAAATGCTAAGCATTTGCTTACCCTCAGGCTTTAGGAGCAGAATGACCCACATTAATAATTCATTTTCCTCCTTCAACACCAACCCAGAATGCATTTCCTAAGCGTTTTCCCAGTGGCCACCTGCTCTGACTGTCCATGAGATTACTTAGGGCAGGGAGATGGTTGGTGTTTTGCTGGTGGAGAACATCATTATTTTTAAATCCTGAGTTTTTTTTCTGGATTATGAGTGAATTAGCACTTCACGCTTAATAGATAATTTTCCACCTTGGAAAGTAGAACTTAACTCTGGTTGTAAGCATCCCTCTTCTAAAAACAACATACTAAAAATTGCAAGCAAATTTTCTCCCTGAGTGCGCCAACCTGCATGTTTGATTCCTGGGCTCATCATTTCCATCCCATTTATCATCAGAATAACTGAGGACTCGAGTGTTAAGACCAAAAAAGAGATAGGAAATCAAATTTTCTTCCTAATTTTATATCATCGTGATAATATTTTGCCTATAAAAATATAGGCAATTGGCCAGGTAGGTCAGTTGGTTAGAGTGTCGTCCTGGTATGACAAGTTTGTGGGTTCGATCCCCAGTCAGGGCACGTACAAGAATCAACCAATGGAAGCATAAATAAGTGGAACAACAAACTGGTCTCTCTCTCTCTCCCCCTTTCCTCCTCTCTCTCTCAGATCAATAAATACAAAATAAAAGTATACAGACCTCTGAATATTGCTTAATCACTAGCACTGCATACATTGGCTGCAACTGTCAGTTGACACCAAAATGACATGAAGTTTATTGCGCAGATTTTCATTCATGCTTTGATTCAAGCAAAGCAGCCAATATAATCTTCTAAACCCTAGTGACAGCAGCCACATCCTGGAACTGCTATGTAGAATATGCTGCAGCACTATCACTGTCATTGTCACCACTCTTAAAGCACAACCATCTGTATAGTTCTCTCACAAGGCACTTTCATGTACTTCATTTCCTGTGGCCTGCACGATCACCACATGAGGCTGGAATTATTATTTATCCTGTTTTATAAATGACAAAAGTGAATATCCCAGTGTTGAACCAACTAGTAGAAAGATACAAGGAGGAAATGTAGAGCGGGATTGGATCCCAAAACCTCTGACCCTGAATCCACATAACTTCTCGGTAAAGCATTATTTCCATAGCAACAGTATAATGAGCCAAAAAGGGAGGGGATTGCACTTTTCTTGCTTATCTAGCTTTGCCAATGTCACTGGTCTCTGTCAATATAATGTTAAAGGATCTACCAAGAAGCTTCAAGTGCTGTTTGACTAGCTGGTTACCACATTCCTCCTATTTCCGTATTGAGGACTTTGAATGAAAAACATCCCCAGAAGAGCCGTTGAAGTCTTTCACACATGAATACATTTTACCTTCAAATTTAAACACCCAAGGAAAGTGTTTAGTAGCGCGTAACTCCCACTGAAACCCTTCCTAAAGTTGAGATTTCTTTGGAGAGACTTGAGAAAGTCAATGCGAAGAAAAAAATCCACATCAACATAGGAAAGAGACTTTGTTTTCGTTGGAGTTATGGGATGCTTTGTGGTTCTTATTTATATTACCAGACATTACACTCCACCAGGATATACAGTTTGTCGATTTTGAGCTAAATCATACTTGCAGATTACCATATGATTGTAAAGCCAAATGAAATACCCTTAGAAGAATTCAAGGAAGGGGTCCCTGTTCTCCATCTACTTCACTACGGTGATGCGGAAAATAATCTTATTCAATATTAACGTTACAAGCACTGGCTTGCAATCATTCTCATTGGTTGCATTTTAAGGCGATGTTTACAGCGTTTTGTTTTTAACATTTGTTGATTAAAAAGGACTAAATGGCAGCTTACCTGCCAATTCCATCTCCCTCATTACTCTCCACCAGATGGAGAGGTGCCTTCCAGCCACTCTAAAACGGAAAAAAAGGAGACTATAAAAATAGGGAAATAGAGGCCACTGGAAAGAGGATATTAGCGAAATGCAAACGGCCTGCACTTGAAAATAATGAAGCCAAACATGAATGCTTTTCTCTGGCTAAATCATATTCATTTTGTTATCAGAACTGTAAACGAACGTTTTTGCACCCCATTAGAGTTCTGAAGCATTCATACTGCTAATCTCACTGATTGGTTCTTTACAAACACAACTGGTTGGATAAAATCCTTTGTGATGCAGAACTTCTCCTGTTGAGTGTTTATGAGGTCCTTCCTTCTGTTTCAGGATCCAGTGTTATTGACATGTACCCTTTGACGAGGATGATTCAAGATACAAAACAGGTCCCCCACACTCACGAACGGGAAATCAATGTCATGCTTTACAACAAATATTTTCACCAAGTACTCACTATCTGCTCTGAATCCATAATTAAGGTAAGTACATACTGACTCTTCAGGAAAAAAAAAAAAAGAGGCAAAACACATAGAATTTTCTCTTCTTACTGGCAAGTCTTTGAATGATTAAGTAAATGCAGTGGCGCATGATAAGACCCTGCATTTGATCTATTTTTAAACTTTCACAAACCCATAAAAAAAAGACAACTATTTTAAGCCAACTTACACTGCATGGTATTGTCACACGCTCAATTAAATAAATGAAGCTAGTTGTCACTATCCAAATAGTGTATACTATATTTTGCCATGTGTAATGTGTACTTTTTTGTCCAAAGTTTTGAGGGAAAAATAAAGATGCACATTATATATGGGTAGTACAAATTCTGAATTCATATAAATGTTTTTAATTCTTGTATGTATGTATGCGTATGCATTAAAAGTGTAACTCTAGAAAGCAAAAACGATACCTGTATGCAAAATACGATAATACAAAAAAAAAGTATCAAAGTATAAATAAATAAATCATTGAATTTAAAAATTTAAACCAAAGATTTTTTTTCCTGAAAGTTTGGGTCAAAAACGTGGGTACACATTATACATGGCAAAATACGATAGATATACTATATATATATATGCAATTTTTTTAAAAAACTGAGCTAGGGGAAGACGGTATATTAAGAGGAAAAGGAAGGAAACTGGTAGATGCTTCCTAGAATCCCTATAGGTGCAGGCTATGTGCCAAGTGCCTAAATCCATGACCTTAACGAATCCTCACAGTCATTCTCTGCGGACAGACAGAATTCCAATCGGAAGGGAGCAAGCCCGAGCTCAGCGAGGTCAGGCCCCAGACCCAGGATACGAACCCAGGTTCATCCGATGTGAACGCGCATGCCCTTTCCTCTGCGTTCCTCTGGCCCTGCCGTTACTGTGCTCCCTAGAGGCCAGGGTACGTGGCCGAGTGATCACATCCACAGCAGGCCCCTAGCCGTGGTGGCTGGGTGTTTTTGCTTCAAGTGTTCATCCTCTCATTCGTGTATACCCTCCAAGAGGAGACGGTACCAGCGCAGAGCCTTTGAAGTCCCTTCGGGTCCCCTCGCGGTCTCTGACCTTCTCTGCACACCTGCTGTGGAGTTTCTCAGGTCCAAATCTCATGACTGTCCCTCAACTCTGGTAACACCTAGAGAGTAGGTAGAGGGAAATTAAATGGAAAACCTGCCCTGCTTTCAGAAAATACAACTCTGAGTTGGGGGCCAGGGCGTCTCCCCTGGGGGAGGAAGACCTCTAGGTGAGTTTCCATATTGGACGGGTTAGAGATGGATGTGCTTTGGGCCACGAGATGAGTCACCTCTGAAGCCCAGTGATGCAGTGACACATGTCCCTCTTTCTCCCTGAAGGACCCGTCTGTACCCAGGGACACACAGAGATGGAGAGCATGGCCTCGGGGGCCAGACTGGCTCCGTTCAGATCTGGGCTCCACCACTTCCCAGGTGGAAACGGCTTCCCAGGATGTTTCCTCAGCTCCTCCCCCTTCCCTCTTCCACCCCAGCTGCAGCAGCCCTTCCTGGAGGAGCCATCAGTGCTGCTTTCCACCCCTGGCCCTTTGCTTATGCTGCCCCTGCCCCCAAACAGCTTGAATGCAAACACATTCATCCTGTGCTGCCCCTTCAGTTTTGTTACGTGTGAACCCAGCCCATGCACGTAGAGGGGAAATTCCCACCGAAGGGCTGCGGGAATAGAAAGTCTCTACTGTGTTTCCAAAGAGTCCTGACATGATGTGTTTCTGGGCTTTCTGGTTACACCCAGCCTAGTTCCAGGGATAGCCTTCTCAGAAGTCTCAGCCTTTCCCCCTACTTCTCTCTCTCTCTCTCCCTCCCTCTCTCTCTCCCTCTCTCTCTCTTTCTCTCTTTCTCTCTGTCTCTCTCTCTCCCCCTCTGTGGAGCCAAAGCCATGTCCCGAATCCCAACACCCCTTGGAAAGGTCAGTGAACTCCTTCCTCAGGGTTCTCATAGATTCCGTGCTGTTAACCACAGATTCTGTCCAGTGACCCCGAGCTAATTTGGATGAGTGTCAACAGAGAAAACAAAAAATCCAGTTTGGTATCTTGTCTGCTGTACTCATAACTGTTACATTTCTATCTTGCTTTATACTTAAACAATAGCGATTGAGTGTCTCCTCCCAGCCAGGGGCTCCCTGGAATGGAGTCGCTGCCTGTCTCAGCCACGGGCGCACGCAGCAGGCACACTCCAGGACAGCTCAGACACTGCTGCGGAGTGTCCCATCTCTCAGCACTTCCTTTGATCAAACCAGCATCGTGACAGAATGCTGCGAAAGGTGGTAGATGGGAACCCTGCCACTCTTGAGGCTGTTTTGAATACTGTAAAATTTTGATAAGCACTGAAGGGCAGGTGGGTTATTTGATTTTTTTATTGTTGTTGTTCTGACCCTCAGGTATGGGAACTTGAGACCGGCCTCCAAATCTACCAGATTTTAGACCCTCACGGCTTCAATGTTGAACTGACTTCTGCATCTATCAATGAAAGTGGATTCCTTTTTGCCACAGGAGCGTATAATGGTCAGACTGGTATTCATTTACGGCCTCCTTGAGTTAGTGCTCTGAGAATTATTAGTCCTAGGAACTCATCAGCTGTTTGGGTTATGGGGAGACCAGGAACCAGGCTGACATGTGTAAACCGCTAGTGAGGTCGCAGTGCCCGACTGAGGAGTGATGGGCTCTTCTTTAACGGGCCTTCATGTCCTGATACCGATGCTCAAAATAATCAATTCCTTACATAACACTTATCTCATTGCTTCCCAGTTTGCAAAAGTCTTTCACACCTACAATCTCACGCCATCCTTGGTCTGACTTCATCTGTGTTGCACTGACTCATTCTGTCTGCTTTTGGGTATCATCAGCTAAGAGATACACAATAGACTCAATACTTGCTGATGACATTTTTATTGACAGTCAGTTTGGGGGTCAGACAAAATATCCAGCCAGCTTTGTCACATAGCACCCAGAATTCTCCTTCGGACTTGCTCACGTGTGCAGGTGCCTTGGGGGCATGTACCACGCACACGTGGGTTGGCGTCCGGCTCAGGATGCGCTGTGGTGTTTGATGTGCTTCGTGCCGGGGAGCATCCCAAGGGACTTCCGGGGACTAGGGACCTACAGCCTGCCTCCCTTCTCACCTCATCGCGTGCTTAACTCTGGGAAAGACCTGCTTCATCTCGACCGTAGAACTGCTTTATGCAGGCACTACCCAGAACGCACTTGTTTACTAAAGAGACATATCTACTACATAAACGCTGGCTGGCGGGGTGGTCCGGGCCTTCGGAGGACATCCTAGTGTAAGGTCTCATTTTGGAACGTGTGAGCAGGTAACACTGCCCACAGAATCGGGTCTGCTGAGTTGACGGGTGTGAATGCCCGCAGCTGCTCTCCACGTGGGACACTTCCGAAGAGCAGTCCGCTGCTCTCGCCAGCGCACCCCACACAATGCGAAAACTAGTCATAACTGACACTCTGAGCCGTGTGCACAACTGCTATCAGACATAAGCATGAAGCAATTCAACGTGACCGGGATGGTACTATTTTCATGCAAGCACAGAATTTTTATCTTGTTAGTGCGGGAGTCGAGAGTCGTTTTAAATACTGACAGTTAAGGGATCAGAGGCAAAGTGCTGGGAGGGGCGTCCCGCTGCACCTAACCTTGAAGTAGCCACTGTAAAGGTCTGTGTCAGAGGCTGATTCTTAACACTGAGTACTGACCTTGAACTAGGCATCCAACAACTACACTGCTTATCACCATTCCTGGCCCCTTTATCAAGATTACTTAATTAAATGAGTGATGTTAACTCAAAAGAAATTGTAATTTCAAGTGTAAGAAGAAACTGAACGCTCCTTTTGTATTTTTCCTCCATGTAGCCAACGAAACAATTCAAAGCTTGATAGTTTCTCATCTGCTAGGATTCCCTTTTGTTACCCAGTGAGAACCGAAGTCCTAAGACACGTCAGCACCTTCAAAACCGTGACCTGATTGCAGTGATGATATTTACTATTAATAATAACTGGGAGCTACTGGGGGTTGTTTAGCAAACTGGAAAGCGCTGGGAAAATAGAAGCAGGAAAGATCCATTGAAGACAGAAAGCTCAGACAAGAGAGTCTGAAAAACTGTCACAGTTTCAAGGTATTGCTCGGTCCTGTTTAGATTTTTATCATCCTGTGACAAATTGAGGCATACAGAAATAATATTTTGTGTACAGCAAGGCCAGGGAGATTCACATGTCAGTAGGAAATAAACAGGGGATACATTGTTGGCAGAAAGCATTCAGATAGATCCATTTTCACTGAGATGAAAGCCAAGCTTTCTGTAAATTCGTTTCAACCACCAAGTCTTTCCCGTGTGTGCGCAGGAACGGTTAAAGTCTGGGACTTCGACAGCGGGCAGGAGATGAAAGCACTGCCCAGAGGGAAGGACTGGGTGGACGAAGAGCACAGTGTGAAACGCCTGATTTTTCTGAAAACACCGGAAAAACACCAGTCCTTCCTCCTCGCCTTGGAGCGCAGTGGGAAGATCAAAATGATCCAGGTTTGCAATTCTGCATTGACCTTGGTACTCTCCCTGCTTCTCTGGGGAAAATCAGCTAAGTCAGTGGATAATTCCCTCACAGAACTCCTCTCTTGCCAGCCAGCTAAGGATGGCATTTTCCCACCACCTCCCTAGGATGCTCCTGAGTAACCTTGCCCAGGTCCAAGCACAGAGCATGAAAGAAGGGGGAGTGGCGGTTCCTCTCTGTCCCTTAGAGTCCCTGTTGCATTCAGGGATGCTCAAGCCACTTTTTTAGACTGTTACCAAAATTGTTTTGTTTACATTAAGGTCAGTGATGCAGTCTGCTCAGGGCTGTGCTGGGATGTTTGAGGTAGGCTAATTTATTTTTCCTGTGAGTCTATTGCATCCTAAGAATGCCTTCTTCATGTTTCAAATGAAGGCTTCATCATCTATTCTGATTATTGAGTGAGTATGTCCTTACTTAGAACTCAAGGACTCATTATTAATTAGTTATCATCATCAACATCATTCCCCTTCTGAAAGCTAAGATCAGAGGAAAAAAAGTCTGGGAAAGATGAAGTTGATTACTGATGGCCCTCCTGCTGGAAAAAAGAAGTGAAAAACTTCCTTGATGGAGCACACTCTTCCCGTAAAGAAACATAAGAAATCTCTTGTAAGGTACACAGCAGTAAGTGCGTGCGGCAGGAATGTAGTTCATTCCTGGAGTCGGTGCTGGGAGCAGAGCAAAGGAAAGAAGCGCCAGACCTCTCTCTTTCCAGACCCTCAGCCTCATTCAGCAAATGGACAAACAGGCAAACACGGCCTCCGTGGTCACACTCAGGCTCCCAGGACAAATGCTAGTGCATGGTGCTCTGAGGCCACATGCCCATGAGTGTTATGTACTTCTTTTTAACGACTACAAACCAGTCCATAATGGCTTGAAATGTAACGTCTCCTCTGCACTTAACATTCTTGACTTTATTTTCTCAAGTCTCAGAAATGAGCTTGTGCAACTGCCTGGTCTTTTCACAAGCAGCTGAAGTCCTCATTTTACAAACAAGGAAAATAAGGCCCCCGAAGCATATGCTTTCCACAGTCTCTCACTAGATCCAAGGCTAGAAATGTGTTGTCTTCACACTGAGACTGATGTCCTCTCCACTGTACCATAGCTGCATTCAGTCTTAAAAATTTGGCTTTATCCCCACTAAAAACTCACAATTCAAAAATCAATAGCATGTCACTGATAATAACCAACTAGAAGGTAGAATAAATGATTATATTATAATAGCAGAGAAAAATAGGAGGCACCTAAAATGAATTCAACAAAAATATGCAAGAGTTTTGGGGGGGGAAGTAAAGGACATTAGAAAAACAAGATGAAAATATGGAGAGCGGCGACATTTTCATACACGGGATACCACAAAATATCTCTGCTACATTCACATTAAAAATAATCACTTTTCTTTTTATAAAAGTGAAAAAACAAGTCACATGGTATGAAAAGACCACTCACTGTACCCCCAGGTAGCTGAGAAAAGATTAGGAACAAGAGGAGCTTAAGAAAGCCCACAAATCCAAAATAACCAAAGATTAAAATGGACAAGAAACAAGTAAGAGAACCCAAATGTCTCACACACACACACACACACACACACACACACACACACACAGTTCAACTCCCTAATTCAGAAAATGGGATTAATATAATTAATTTTAAAATCAATTTTGAAACGTCCCACTTCAAACCCCTCAGATAGGCCAAAAAGTTAAATTAAGTAAAACCAAGTGTTGGCAAGAATGTGAAGAAAGAACTGTTGTCTCATCCTGGTGGGGGTGGAAGTCGGTAACACTCCCTGGAAGAGTCACTTGGTAATATCTAGTAAAGTTGATGGTGCGCATACTTACAACTTGATAATTCTGCTCGAGGTATGGCTCTAAAAGAAGCTATAGCAATTGTCCATAAAAGCAACAACAAAAGCCCTGGATGGAATAGCTCAGCTGGTTGGAGCATCACCCCCTTAACCAAAAGATTGCAGGTTTGATACCTGGTCAGGGCTCGTGCCCAGGTTGCGGGTTCAGTTCCCAGTCGGGGCACATATGAGAGGCAACTGATCAGTGTTTCTTTCTCACATTGATGTTTTTCTCTCCCTCTCTCCCTCCCTCCCTTCTCCTGTCTCTAAGATCAATGAGCATGTCCTGGGGTGACAATGAAAACAGTTTAAAAATTTTTTAAAAGCAGCAAAATATTGAACACAACCTGAACATCCATCACTAAGAGATAAAATAAATTGTAGTATATTTATGCAATACCACAAAGCAGTTAAAAATAAATGAACTAGAGCTCCATGTAATAACTTGTATGAATCTCAAAA